>BMAO01003761.1:0-52153 GCA_019973975.1 Trichonephila clavata | reverse complement strand
AAATAAGAATGAAGGCAACGGTCAATAATATATTTACATATAGTTCATTCTAAATTTAAATATCGTTCCTTTAAAGTTTGCTCTAATTTCTCATGCGGACCATTAGAAATTTGCCTCTAAAAAACGAAGAAAAGAAAATTACAGTACGTGAAAAATTGTACATATTAGGAAAATATATATTGGAAATATAAATTTTATATATACCTCATAATTTGAAAAAATAACTGTTAAGATAAAAAAAAAATATTTTTTTACTGTCAGATTGCCTAAACTTAACTTTCATGTGTGTGATAGTAAAAAAAAAAAAACTGCTACTTTCGAAAGAACTGTTATGTGAGTAAGTGAGAAATGCAGATATGCCCATTTGGGCATGTAAAACAGTAAAATGGCACAAAATTTAAAACAGATACTTAAAATGACTGAAATTTCTCCTCAGTCCAGTGTCCCGGACATTTCCTAAGTATTTTAAATGTGCATTATTTTTTTAAATTGCGATTAGAATTCATTTGATATTTATTTAATTATTCCATTTACATACACACTTAAGCAACATTCATATCATATTTATAAGTATTATAGCATTAATATTTCATTTACAGACATGGTAACAAAAACAGAACTTGACTACTCAGTATTTACCTTGAGGACGAAAACAGAAAGATTACAGAAGCTCTCTCTAGTGGAATAAATTTGCGACAGGAAGAATCTCTTCATTGTATTTGGTTGTTAGTATAAGATTGTCTTAGAAATAATTTATAAGTTCATTAGAAACTTAATCAGAAATTTACAAAATGTTTCAGATTTAGGTTAATATGTATAATTTTCATCTAATTATTTCTAATGTTTTGGAAGTACGTTAATTGTAAAGGTTCTTTGTAAATTATCTGTTACAAAAGTCATCAGATCTTAAGAAATACATATTAATTTACTACTTATTTCCATTTTTAGTAATTTAATTATTTAAACATTAATTAAAGGGTTGCAAAGGAAACTCCAGAAAATAATAGAGGAATATATTTATCTCTAATGAACAAGTAATTTTGATTCATCACATTCATTTTTTAAAATTTCATTTTCCGCTTAGACTATCTTACACAACAATTAATTAAATGTGTTTTAATGACTTTGAAATGCATTTTAATTTATCGTTCCTTTCTTACAATTAAGACTTCAGTGACATTTACAAAATATTTAATGTAATTCAATATCATCGATATACAGCGCCATGATTTTGAGATTTGGTTTTGAAAACGATTTTAATATAAACTACCAGAATATTATGATCTATATATTGTAAATGTGTTCTCTGCCTCATTGATTCTTTAAAAAGTTCCTCATAAAAAAAACACAAATTTTCCTTGTTCATCGTTTTTCAAATGCACCCAGTTTAGTAATTTTATTGTTTTTCTTTTCCCCTTACTGAATGAAAATATTTTATTGTGACTTACACATTATTTCGTGTCACTACAATTTACGATAACAGTTTCATGAAAAAAAATGTTGCCCTTGATTACATAGTTGTACAGTAAAATATCTTTTTTAAAGTTTTTTCACTTACTACGAGGTTAAATTCCAGGAAAAACATCATTTACGTATTAGAACACGCGATTGTAAAAAATTCCGTTTTCGACTACAGGAGGAATCGTTAAGGAAAAAATAAAACAATGTTGTTTGGCTTTTCTCTGATTTCAGAGAAAGATAATTTTTCGTTATTACTTCAGTTACATTTATATTTCTTTTTTTATGACGAATTGTACAAAATATCTTTCGTAAATAAGTATAGGATGTCTTGAAGTAATGTTTTCTGTTAACTTAATTGACTAGTAGATTTATTTTTAGAACAAAAATATCTGCTGCCGTATTTTCAAAGCCAATTATTTCTTCAAAGAATAATAATCTTTTAAGATTACAAAACATTACTTTTTTGGATTTAAAAAAGATTTTAAACAATGTAACTTAAGTTTAGTTAGACATGCATGATCCAAAATAGGATATTGAGTATATATTTATTGTTTAATATACTTGTAGAGTGTTAGACGTTAAAAGATTATACTAATTAGGATAAATTCGGGGTTGGGTTCAATCAACAAAGTCTCAGTTAGAATAGCAATTATTTATTAATTTAAGTTAGGGAACACATTTTGAACAAAAATAATGGGCAAAGAACACAGGTAGTTTTTCTAACCGACCACATTGTCTTGTCACCTGACCTCTACTGAGGATATATAGTCGCTAGAGGGCGTTTCAGCTGTTTTGAACAGTCAATTACAATTATAACGACAAAAGTGTTAAAATACCTATTTTAATTTACTTATTATTTGCTTCCTTTTACATATTATTCATTATTTTTTGCGAAGTAAACATTTTTTCAAATTTTTATCATAATTAATTTATGCACATTGATACAGTTAATTAAACATTGATTTTTCTGGAAATAAAAATGTTGTTAAGACTAAACAATAATAATTTGCTCTACTTAAGGGGCTTTTAAATATTTTAAATTGATTTCCACAATGAATTAAATCAAATAAAAATCGCAAAATTTTTTTTAGCAATTATAGAATTATTGAGTTTTTGGAAGTCATTCTAGTTGTATGATTTTTAAAAATGATGTATCCCATTTTTATTGTAAATGAAGCTGTAGTTTATGCCATTCAAAATAATGGCACTAAAAATAAAATGTTTTATTTATATTTTGCATTATTAAAACTTTTATATAAGTATTCCAAAGTTCCCGCTTACCAAACGATGTATGATAACTCTGATTTTTTTTAACCTTTTTTTTTCTAACTCTGAACAAATAACTTTTTTTATTTTTTGGAAATCAAACAAACTGGTAAAAGAAAAATCTGACTATATTGATTTCATATGTTAAATGTTCTGCCTCGCACAGTTATTTCCACCAAAACCACAACTTTTCTTTTAAAATCCCACATGCATTGTTTTAGCATCCATTTATTCATATTTGCTTAACAATGACCATCTTAAGCGACATTATCCAACCAATGAACATTGCTTAAAGCCCCAATTGATGGTTGAAGAGGAAATATGTTATTAAGTAAAAATTCCTTTTACAAGGACCATTTGATGTAGCGACCTCATTTCGTCTGCTTATGAAAGCTCCTGTATATCCAGACTAATGCCAATCGAATTTGTGCTGATTTACTTAATAATGAAACTACTGCTGGCGTAGGTTCAAAACCAATTGTGTCCTGAAAGATCAAAAGGAACATTTATAAAAAGTAAAAGAATGTTCCAGATCTACTTTTAGAAATTGGGAAATGTATGTCTTTGTGTTTTATAGGAAGAATTTTGAGCTATTTAATAAATATTCTAGAACAGTCGTCCCCAAATCGTCGATGGCGAGCTGCTAGTAGCTCGCGGGAATTTATCGGTAGATCGCGTTAAGACTCCTTTTGAATAAATAACTTTAAGCTCTACACCTAGCTGGTACTTATAAAAGAAAAATTTGTTACTAATTATACCTCAATTTCCTTCTTGTGCAATTCCAGCGGCGTACATAAAGGAGGGGGTCAACCCTTCCCCTATACTCCAACAGATTTTAATTTTTTACCATAGAGATTTTCCACTGGCACTTTCTTCTTCGGTTTTTCAGAATGCACCTTACCCCCTCCCTGCTATTAGAGAGGTCTGTCTACAGTTCACTGTACAATTCAAATTTCATTTCATTTTGTTATATGCAGTTTAATTGATTTCATATTTATTAGAAATTTTTGCGTTTATGCACTTCCACGTCACAGGTTCGGGGCTCAAACTCAGGCTGGGCAAGGTCGCCTCAGCCTTTGGGAACTAAACACTGGGGGTTTCGGGTCAATCTGACCGGATCATTTGCTCATCGTTCGTGACTTAAGTGCCCAACGTAATGGAAACTGAGATGGGTACAGTAGGCCTTGGCCTTCTTGGGATGTTGCGCCACTGAGTTTATTTTAGTAAGTGTATATATAGGCAAAAAACAAATGTTTGATTTTTTTTTAAAAAATTGTTAGTTCTTTTGGTTGCTAGCTTGGGGTAGTTACGGTATTTCAGAAGCTTCAAAATGTAGTAGATCTCAGTATTTCCACTATTAAAAACTCAATATTCATTAAAAATTTGGATTTTCTCTGTTACTGATGTTCGATGTTACACGACACACGCTTTGTCTGTAATCCTGTTCGTTCCATATATTTTGTAGCATCATTCTGTGACGTTTCTATCCGAGCTTCTTCTACTAATAGTCTATTTGGGGAATTTCTGATCTTTAAAAATTATTTTATTATAAAACTCCTCTTCGAAGAGGAAGACGTGATTATGTTAATTAAGACTGCTATATATAGTCTAGGTTTTCAGGTTATAAGAGATAGGATAGACTGCTATCGGAGCAGAGATTAATAAAATTGAATGTGCATCGCGGATATTTAATATTTGATAATTGAATTACTTAATGTGGCGAATTGTCACTTAAGGTAGAATCTAGATTAAATAGCTTAGAAGTCAGAGCTATTGCCTTGAATAAATGTTTTTAGTATTAAAGTTTTCTCATATCTCGCTCACCTCGCTTATTGTCTGCCTAGTGATTAATTGGGTGCATCTCTAAGACTGGATCGACTGAATTTGTATGGTGATTAATATTGTAAATAAATTAGATTGTTTTGTTGAACTATGACTAGATTGTTCCCTCCAATCCTACTACACCTTTAGGCGTTCAGGCGAGAACATTACAATTCTATCAATGGTTCGTCACATTGCACAAATGTTTTCCTGACGTCCTCTGTTATTTCTTGTGTCAATTGCAATTGATACAGCTTTGAATTTAATTTTTTTCGTAACATTTTCCACACCGTTTTCTGGAGCATCTCACGTTTACAGGAGGCAAGTCTGGTGGATTCCGTGGATTTCGAACAAAGCTCTGCCTCACCTTCTCTCCTCCTTCTTCAGAGACGCTTGGCCGACCGCTGATTTTTCACAAGCAACGTGTCTTCTTCAATTGATGGTACCATCGCAGAATGCTCTTGTTGGTTGGTGCTTCTTTTCCATTCGATTTCTTTATGCACCGAAATCACCGAAAAAACCCGTGTATACCATAATACGCAAAACCTTTTTCTGTCATTGTCGCAATGCTTGAATTTCAATCACAACGATCTTGAATGTGCTGTTGATCACTAATGGAAAAGAAAACTTGGTATATTTCTCTTTACGTTCATGTATCACTTATCATAATATACGCAGTAGTTTCGAAAATATGATTTTTAAAATCGGGTTCAACATTTTTGCTCACCCTGTATTATCTCATTTTACTGCTTCCGTAATAGTTCATTTTTTACAAGAAAATTTGGTGTTTTTACAGAGGTTGAACGAATCCAGGAAAATTTCTTCGCGTTTTAAATTGTCTGAATATTTTATATATCTATATCTATGTAGTATCCGTCCACGCAAGATGGCGCCACAGTGACTCTTGCATATAACCTGTAACAATAATTTCGGGAGACATGTTGGAAAAAAAGCGAGAAATGACGGAGTAGCTTGGCGGACATTTTTCGGTGTGTTATTTTTCTAATATTAAGGGCAGCCCCCCCCCCCTCTTCTTATTATTCCTTTTCTTTATTTAATTTTCTTAACGTTTGTGCCGGCACTTTTTCTTAATAATTAAATGTTTTTAAATATAAACTGTTCCTTCGTCTTTGTTTTTAACTCTGGTGAATACTGGATCGTCATTCTACATCCATAATAGTAGATAAAATATCCACAAGAGCATACTTTCCAATATTTTAAGCAGTCCTTGTTGTCTAAGTTTTATTTAGAACAAACAAATCAACATCACAAATTCAGCAACAGATTTATAAAACAGTACAATGCTATTCTAAGAACCAATAAACAAATATCCGATTTCTAGTAAACATTTTCCTACAGAATAAAAAAGCACACTATATTAATATCTGTAAACAAGTCACACTTAAGAGACGTCTTGATGGATTCGAACACAAGAAAAGAACTTTTGTTTTATTCGTCTTAAATAATGGAATATTTAAATAACCCACGCAAACGCATTACTAATTTAATAAACGGTCCACTTCAAAAAAATAAATGTCGTTCTTAAGTGGAAAATGTATTTCAATCTCAAATGTTATCTTTCTAATCTGACAACAAACTCTTGGTTACCAAGGAAACGCCGAAGACATTCTATGACGAGAATAAATAAGAAGTAAAAGAGAAATTAGAAGCTTGGGTCGTGACATAAAGTAACTGGTTTTAGGCAGATTTATTTTATTTTTTCCCTATTCATACACTGCCCCTTTCTTTCCCGGGAAGACCTAATGAATATGAAAAGCTTTTTTGTGACTTGTGACAAAATCTTCCTTTCAAGTTTCTTTTTTTTCCCTTTGGAATGGCATCAAGTACTCGTATATTCGAAATAGAACGCGCAAGGATTCGCCAAGCGAATTAGTTAAGCGTGATGATTTTAAGCCTCTTCAATTACGTATTCAAACAGAGAAATTGCAAACCATGTGTGCAGTTTAAAAACTTCAGATCGGCACGAACCTGCTGCTGCACGAAATATTCATTTGCGTTTTGCACCTGCTTTCTATCATCATTGTTCACTTTAAAATTCATGAGCTTATTTTCTTAAATGGAATGATAGTCATTTTTTGGACTCCTCACAAACGAATTCATCTCGATTTTTTTTCCTTCCAGATATTTGTATCGATAGTTCTATTAACATATTTATTTGGTGTCAACATTTTTACGTTTTGGTAAAAGCTCTTGAGCACATTTTAAAATAAGTTGAATGAAGAGATTTTTTTCTAAAAAAAGTTATTGATTATTTTTGTAAAATGATTAAGAGTGTGTGTGTGTGTATGATTTATACACTTGATAAAATCATTCGAATATTTTTGGAAAAAAAACAATTTGTGGTTGATGTGTTTGAAATTTCTTTCATTTTAGACTAGTGCGGAAAAAATAGATCAAATTACATATTGAGATTCAGGTGGTAATCTGCATTCAAATACGAGAATGGCGTACACCAGCGGTTCTTAAACTTTGGATCGCCTCCCCCCCTCCCTTTATATATTCAACCTGACGTCGCGGATCCCAAGATTTTGAGCTCTTTTCCCTGACTCTCAACACATAGCTGAATAATTTAAATGCAATCGTTACCGTATTGGCTCACTTTCAGTGGCGTAACGTAGACCCCGCATTTCAGGGGGGCCCAGGATTCTTGAAGTTCAAATCCTAAACTGACGCTAAGTATAACCCTTTGTAAGATCCGGTTTGGGGCCCAAAACCTGACTTTGCAGGGGGAGGGCCTTAATCATCTCCGTTACGCCACTGCTCGCTATGAGTCCAGCTCTTAATTTTTGCACAAATGTTTCTACAATTTTTTAAAAGTATAACGCTGTAGTAATGGCTATGTTCAGTGGCGTAATGTACATCCCCGCAGTGCGGGGGGCCCAAAGTCTTACTGAAGCCCTTTGCAAGATCCAGTTTGGGCACTAAACCTGACTTTGCAGGGAGGCCTTATATTCTCCGTTACGCCACTGGCTATGTTGTTACAAAGAGTAAACAAAAAAAAAAAAAAAAACCTCATTTAATATTCTTGATTGAAATACATGTTCAAGTAGAGTTTTTTCATTGGGAGCAATTTAGTGACCTAGCTTAGGATGAACATCTTTAAGTTTTTCATGAGGCCTTTCAGAGTCTGTACAAGAGGAAAATTTTAACATTAAATGAGAGACCTTCGCGGACCCCCAGGGTCCTCGGACTTTAACAGTCTTTTTCGAAGTAAATTAAAATTTGTTTTGGAATTCTCTAATAATTACTGGGGGTATTCTAACAAGAAAATATTAACACACTCGTAAAATCCACAAAATACAAATTCAAAGTTCTCACAGTAATATAAATGTGTGATACCTGAGACCACACACACACACACAATGATACTCTATCTTTGACTCCAGTGTTATTGTCCTGTATTGTCCTAGGCTGGGAATAATTTTCTAGAATTTCTAAAGTTTCTTGCCTACTTGCATAATAATCATTTTTAAAACTTCTGGGCTTTTGTAGAAACATGTATTTTTATCGGCAATTTTTGTTGAACACATTTGTCACCAAAGTCATTCATATTCATTTACATTATTAAAGAATATTCTCTCTTCCACTACAAACGGTTTTTTCGACCACAATACCCTCTCGACAGAGAAGCGAATAAAGTTCAAGTTTTCTATAACATTGGAGTATAAATGAATAAATCACTTAAATTTTCTCTCGAGGGTTTTTAAATTATAATGATAATCATAATCATATTTCCAAAACTTCACGCGATAATTAATTTTTAGTTTACCTCCTGAAGGGAAGTAAACCACAACTTTATCTCCTAAAAACTGCCACGTTAGCGATTTTAAAACAAAATGATGCAATCTCGCATCATCCGCGTATTCTGACCAATCACAAAAGCCTTTATAGCAAATCATAGGTGTCACGCTTCATCTGTGTTAAATCAACAAAAGTGGATTTTGAAAATAACAAGTCTTATCCTTCAACGACTGCAATACCTGACAAAATATCCTCTCAGAACAAAAATGTCTCAACTCAAGTGCAGTCTACTACATGTGCAATACATAAAAACTATATATTACATATAATAATATAACACTATATATCAGTGGTTTTCCGATCAGCAACCCCTTTATGTATAAGCGTGACATCGTGGACCCCAAGATTGGAACATTTCTCCTGACTCCAATCATGGCTGAGTCATTATAGTTCCTCAATAATCCTGCTACTTATACAGACTTTTTAACGCTTTTCTTGTAAGAAAATTATTAACATTAATTATATAAAATATTACAAAATACTAATTCAAATAATTAACTATATTCATTAAAATTTAAAACGAGAAGGATATGTTCAGGACGTCTTGAGGCATGGACCAAATGGCCCGGGTCCTGGGCCTTAGCCATAATGGGGGCCTCGTCCCGAAAAAGATCATGATTCGAATAATTCAATGGTCAAATGTTTTTTCGGTTGTATTTTTCGAAAAACTGGGAATTTCGGACGATATGTCAACTGGCTACATGTGTGTGATGACCGTCTTCCATGTATAGGCCAGGCCTACCATCATACATCATCATTACCCCTTGTTGTAAATTAAATATTAATTGTATAGATGGCGCTACAAGTCATCCGACAGAAGTGTACTTTCTTTGGCTTGTAGAGTCAGTTATGTAATGTTCTTTGTTGTTAACATGTCTTCTATGTGTGTCGTCCAATAGACCAAATTGCCTTAAGATGACTAAATTATTGAATGATATAAAAATATAATGGAAAGGAAAATCGTTTTACTGATCATGGAAATCGGGATTAAGGAATTATAACACTCCTTCAGTCAAAAGGTGGCAGTCGGTCGAGTAGGTTTGTGCGATTTGTAAATCATGTACATTTATTTGTTTGGTGATTGTTTGTTCGAATATTTGGCAACGTATGCTATGTACTGTCTAATTTAAGGTCAGATGTGAGCCTACATTTGTGAAAGGGGCCAGGGCTCAAGAATTTTAAGACGTCTCTGATGTGTTGCATTTCTTTTACAAGGTTTTGTATGGATGTAATATTTAAAATTTTAATCTTATCACTGTTTTCTACTATTTTTTGAAAGCATTACGTTTTAGCAATAGCTATGTAGTTGCAAACAATAAATAAACTGAATTAATATTGATAATCGAAATACATGCTCTAGTAGAGTTTTTCACTGGAAGCAATGTAATATCTAGCCTGGGATGGTCCCTTCTTCAATTTTTCCACGAGGCCTTTCAGAGTCTGTAAAAGAGGAAATCTTAACGTTAAATGAGAGACCTTCGCGGTCCCCTAGAAAGGCCCTGGAGCCCCAGAGGGTCACGGACCACAGTTTAAGAACCGCTGCTATATTTATATACTATAATATATATACTATATAATATATACATAATCAAAATTTATCTACAAGAGAGAGATATGAATTAACAATATATATATATATATATATATTATATATATATATATTTCTATAAAAATTTTTTGCAAAAAATTACATTAACACAGAAAACAATTTTTGAAGAAAAAAGATTGGATGATTTAGCTTATTCAAAGTATTATTTTCTTTATATTTTATTATTTATATGAGTTGTGGGTTTACGCTTTCATAACCTTCTTCTTTTAATTTTTTTTATTTAACCATCTCTCGAAGCAAAAAGTGTGACTTATGCAGATATTTTCGGTTTAGCGTTCAAAAGAAAAAAAGGGAAATGAAAATAATGTAAGAATTATTGAAAAGTAAAAAATCGTTCGAAAGAATAAAATATGAGATGGAGCCTCATTAACAATCCAGATATAGAAGAACTGCCTTAAGAAAAGGTATAGTCATTTATATTAATTATTGTTATGTTCTCGGTATTAGATTCCGTCGTTCATAATCGAATTCTTCTCATACTCCACTGTGGTTTTGATCTTAAGGTTTGAATAGTATTGTGTAATCTTCATTAAAAAGGTCAATAAAGAGATTGATTTATTAAATAGGTTGTAATTAATTATGAATCAACATATTCAGATTTAGATAATACGCGAGGAGTTAATAATCTTAGAGTAGTGATAGACTACGACAGAGTCATTTATTAATGTTTCGTAAATTCTCATTGAAAACATAACTTCTTGTAAAACACGTAAACTACTAATAACTGTTTTAAAACTTATAAAAAAAACATCATTCTAACGTTCTTTTTCATTATTTTTTTTTAAAGTTTTTTCCCGTAAGATTGCTTTTCGTTACCGAATTTTTATTAAACCGACACAATCTGCTTAAATTTTTTTTCTTCGCATTTACATAATAGGCCTTATTTCACCAACGTTTCAACTGAAGTCTTGCAGCTGCATTTTAATTGCTAGAGAATCCAACGAAAAAGAAACAATGTTTCAAAAGAATTACACATTTATTTTTTTTACATCGAAATCTTTTTAATCAAGGACCTACGCATGGAATACAAAGTAGAGGCAATGAATGCAAAGTCAAAAAAAGTTTCAGTTACGCTCAAGATAGATATCAATTCCTGTTACGCTTGACATTTTTTGCTATAAAATGATTTTTGAAATATTCTTAAAGGAATTAAATGAGTCAAATTAGTTTATTAGAAGGATTATTACTTCTTCTACCTACCATATTTTTGAGGCATTTTTTTTATCATAAAAAACGTTTCATACAGCAATCAATAAACGTGCTATTACTTTTTGCACCCCCTTTTTTTTTTGTTTCTCTAAAATCTCAAAAATAATCCTTCATTGGACAATATGTTTTCCTCCACATTAATTCGAGTGTTTTCGTTTAGCCTCTTCCCTTACATGATTTTTATTTTCATATTCCGTTCAGAGTACTACTCATAATTACTACTGTCATCCAATTCTTATATTTTTACTATAAGAATTAAACATCATTATCATGAATAAGATAAATAAACGAAAATTTAGAAAACAGTTTTTAAAAAAATGCACCCTTCTCCTTGATCATATGATAATTAGCAATTATGTATTTTACAAATCGTAGTAATCCGGTAAAAAAGGGAATTTATAAAATTAGCTGTCTGCGATTTTATTATAATTGTTTATTGTTCAATTACTGTTGTGTAATAATTTAAATCCTGTATAAACATGTAATATAATCCCCATTAATTATTCTTAATAACTTTTAATTAACTATGGTCCATCCCTTCAGGGCCCACATTTTATTAATAAATTAGCCATCCACCTAACGAGAATATTTTAAACTACATATAGCTACCAACTCAGATCATGTGATTTGAGCCGCCTATAAATACTGAGATTCCTGGGAACCCGCTCTTTTTTCGCTTCTGTATTTGTCTGTTTCATAATGTAGCCGACTGCAACTTGGTTTGTGTGAGTGTATTGTGTCGTCCTTGTCTTTCTTTATGTGTTCAAGATGTAGAATAAACAGTTTTAATTAATCACAGGACTGCCTCGTCAATCCGAGCCAAAGAAACCATCAACAATAGCGATCATATTAAAAAAATACCTTTCAACGGCCACGTCTATTTTATACATATATCAAGATAAAAGAAAAAGATAACAATTCTGCAATGTAATTTTTGATTATTAATTAACGCTACAGTTATAAAATCAACGTAGGAACTATTGAAAAAAAAAACCTCGTAATTTTAAACCACGTTCCAGTAACGGCAACGACAATATTTATACCTCATACACACACATACCTCACATTTGTACCTCCTACATATACACGGGTGGGTGACTAACCGTCTCTCCCACCCGCTTCGCTGGATATTTCATGATGTTGAAAGACCATTTATTGTTTTTAGGTTATTGATATCTAAGCCCTAGCATTAAGTTTTCGATTGTATTAACGAACACTCTTATAGCCTTCGCATCTTGATTTAAAAAGGGCAGGAATTGAATTTCTAATACGGAAGTATACTTACCTATCGCCCCCCCCCTAAAAAACCTTTCCTTCTCCCTTCCTTGAGAATCGACTTCCACTAAACCCGTTTTTAATGGATCTCTACTCAACAAAAGAAAAATGCCTTCCAAATTTCAAGCTTGTATGTCTAATAATTCGAAAACTGAAATTTCTGTCTAGGATGTCCCGCAACTCCCCCTTTGGAGGACGATTTTTGTAAAGCCCGTTCTTAAAGGTTTTCTAATCAACAAAAAATATATGATTGGCAAATTTCAAGTCTGTAGGTCTAATGATTCAAAAATGGGGAATTTTTCTATCTATTTCTCCCCGTATAACCCTTTCCTCTGTCCCTAGGAGCCGATTTCCGTAACTTCCGTTGGTATTGAAGGCATCCATGGTAAAGGTTATCAAGATACTTTTTTTAAAAAAATAATGAAGCCCTTGAACATAAACCTCTTGTGATGATTCAGGGAAATTGATGAGTAGCGTGAGACTTAAGAAATTAAATTATTGATTTATTACTTCTACAGCTATTCATTACAATATTTACATTTAGATTCAAGCTATTCAAACTATGGAGAATTTCAAAACAACAGCAGATTTTGTTGGTGATGGAGGAGGACAAAACACAACTTCTCGTTTCCAGTGTTTCAAGCGGTCTCCTTCTCCACTCTCTTGGGATGGGGCAGTCCCTTCTTACACCTCGAATTTCACTCGAGATTCGGATCGCAGGTGAAGTGCAGCTGTTGTTTTTCTCATGAACATCGGTTGCCGACGTGATGTCAGATGAAAGTATCCTGCAATATCTTAAGGGTGCGCTTATGGATATGAGCGGCGTAACGTTATCTGCATAGAAAAGCTGATCTTGCAGGTGCAAGGTGGGAAAACATTACACTGATCAATGGAAGCGATTAGACTTTTCAACAAGACTGCTTCTGATCATAGAGAAAAGACGACCCAGCTGTCTTTGAAAAAGAATGTGCCGGATTTTATAAAACAAAAAGATAGGCTTTCCAGAACACCGGGTTTATATCCACTCGACTGTAAATTGTGGTCAGTATTGGAGTCAAAAACGGTATCCTAATTTGTACTGTCTTAAGCGTTCTTGATGGAAATTGGAAATTTCCATGGAGGTAGTACGTGCCTCAGTGGCGTAACGTACACCCCTGGAGCCCCACATTGCGAGGGGGAATTTTAGGGGGCCCAAAAACTATCTGACTCCAAGTACGTGTTTGAACTTGGGGCCCAAAACCTGACTTTGCAGGGGCCCCTAATATTTTTCGTTACGCCACTAGCGTGCCTCTATAGATGAGTGGTCAAACAGACTAAAAGACTATGAGAAATCAAAAGGTGATCAGTTTGAATAAAAGGTCATAATGTTAAATTTAAACAGAAGCCAAAGTTTTAACGCCCTCAAACTGTCAATTTTTTTACCCAAAATGTTCCAAAAAATTCACATTTTAGTATCGCGTATAACTAAGCATTTGACAAAATCTGAAAATGGAAGAATTTTATTTTAATTTTCAATTTTAAAGTTTCCACTCTATTTTTTATTTTATAATTGTGGAAGACAAAAAACTTTAAATGTTTGCTTTTTGTAAGTACATTCTGCGTGCATTGAAGAATGTTTCATATACCTTAAAAGAATTTCTCTTCCATACTTACAAAAAAATTTTTTTTCGTATCATTTTTTCAAACGGTTGAGGATTTTGTGAGTGTGCGCATATGCACACACACAAATAGAGGGAAATAATATCAGAGGGAGAATAATATCAGTATCCGTACGCTGTACAAGCAAAGCAGTTGTGGTCATATTTCGATAGACCGTACGGTGTACGGGCAAACCAGTTAAGAGGTTAAAATTACCTACTTTTATTAAATCTCTTTACAAATTTTTGTTTTTGTTTCAACTTTTTTTTTGCTTGTATTAGAACTTGCGGCATGACTAGGGATGTTAAATTACAAATTTATATTTTGAATTAGAATTTAATGTAAACAATATACAGCAGGATGTTCAGGGTCATCCGCTTCGTAAACACGCACAAAAGAATGATTAATTCTTTTATCGATTCATCATCCTCGGGTGATTTTCTAGGAATCGTTCAAAGACTAACAATTTCGTTAGCGGTGTGAAAGACAGCTGAAACGTCATTTCTCAAGGAGCGTTGCTCGCTATAAAAGTTAGCATTTCTATTCGGCGCTCGAATTAAAAGCTTCACCGCCAATAGAGAAAGCCAGAAAAATATCGAGTGCCTTCTAATCCTTAGAGCATGATGCTTTTTATCAGACGGAAATATTTGAACAACTGTTGCTGATTCTATATATATGTTAGGGAGGATGTAGCTAAAATATTTAGGATTGCTCGTAAAATCAAAACCAAAAAAGATCTAATTCTATATCCCTGATTAGTTTTTATTCGTTATTTGTAGAGATATGAGCACCTTTAATTGGTGAAAAAGGTACATTTTGTGATGTGAGGATGGAAATCAGAACGGAAGCGTTATCTTAAAAAAGCCAGACGATAGAAATTGGTAATAATATGAATTTCTATTGACAGTGAATGTGTCTATATACGAGAGCATTTACTTGTATACTATATATATATATATATATATAAATAGGAGAAAAGAGACTTACTGGCATAGCTAGTCCTGAATGGACGCTGTATCAAAATTCCTTGGGGGCCCTTTTTCTGGAAAAGAAATAAAAAACACTTATTTGAAAATGCTGGAATGTTACACATGTTGGGGCCCCTGTAGCTTGGGGGCCCCGTATCATTGATATGGTGGTAGCTACGCCCCTGCCCTGTGTTCGACTCATCACGATATCTCCAGAAATATTAGACTTTTTGTGGTAGGCTTATTCCTTTAATGGAATAAAAATCTGCTAAGAACGGATTTTACGAAAATCGATTCCCAAGAGAGTTTGCGAGGGGTTAGGGGGGCTTTACAGATAAAAATTCCTGTTTTTGAACTTTTAGACCCACATACTTGAAATTTTGTAAGCATGTTTCTTTCTTCCTTTCTTTTTTTGAATATAGATCAGCTAAGAACAAATTTTGCGGAAATAACACTCAAAAAGAGGGGAGGAACGTATAGATAAAAAAAAATTCCGTTTTCGAACTACAAAATGTATAGTAATGAAATTTGATATAGATGTTTATTTGTTGAGTTGAAATCCGCTATGAATGGGCCGAACAGGAATATCGACTCTTAAAGGGGGAAGGGGAGTGTTACGGGGCTTATTGATAAAAAAAAATTTTGATTTTGAAAAATTTGACTTAGACTAGAAATTTGCCAAGCACGTTTCTTTTGTTGAGTAGAGATCCGCTAAGAATGGGTTTTGTGGAAATCGAATCTAAAAAGGAGTTACGGGAGCGTAAAAGGTAAACATACTTCAGTTTTAGAAATTCCTATACTTTTTAAATCAAGAGGTGAGGGTTATATAAGAATATTTTGTCATACAATCGAACACTTAATGAAAGGGCTAGGCATCAGAAATTTATAAAAAAAAGTACTCATACAACATCATGAAATACACAGCGAAGTCTCTCTCCCTACATATATATGTGTGTGTGTGCGTGTGTGTGAAATCAATTCGTGTTCACAGCGCTGCATAATCTGTAGTGCTAAAGCTTTTGGAGGAGGAAAGGATATCCATTATTTTATTTAAATATTCCTATTCATTGGATTTGCTTTATTTTAATGAACTTTGAAGGTGTACAAGTTGAACTTAAAATGGCTAATTATATTTATGAGTTAACGAATTAATAAATTAATGCATCAAGTCGTAATAATTTTTAATTAATCTTATAAATTAAACGTATTCATTATAACAATAATAACTGTAACGCAAACACGTATACCATGGTTTTAAATTTAATATGTTTTATTCAATAATAAAACATCAAAGGTACAATTATTAATTTAAAACAAGTTTTTAACCGTTTAATTAAAAAAAAAGAAACTTGAAGGTAGTCTGAGATATTTTAAATCTAAATAAAACTAAGATCTATAACATCAATAATTTAATTCGGAATACTTAACCAAATTCCAAAGCAATCACGCTCAATATATCGCTTTTTTATATACATAGACGATTTTTTTGAAAAAAAATTTTAGAACATCGATTTTTTTGCTCATCCTTACGTCGTATATGATCTACGTAAAAAATCAATAATGTATCTATGAAGATTCTGTGGAAATCCAAGTGTGCTTCTATGTATACATATATGAATGAGATGAACCACTTTTACTCAAATGTACAATGGACACACGAGACACGAAAAATTCGGAAACAATGTGTTCCAAGTCAGAATTAAAATAAATTTCAAATTAATCAGAAAAACCAAAGCCCCTTTTTTAACATCAAAACTTAACAAGCAAACTAAGACCACAGAAATTTTGATCTAAATCTTGATAAATTACACGATAAAAGTAAGAATGGATCCCACCCCCCTCCATGAATATTCAATAATTTTTTCTTAGACTAACTGCAACATACCAAGTACAGTCGCACTACATGATAAACGAATTCCAGTTATAATAAAGCCCCTGCCCATACCCATACTTCCGACCGCACCTAGGACATAAAAATTGGAAATGCAACATTTGTGAAATCGTACACGTTGATTGGCTTACGAAATAGGTGCGACACTGAGGGGGAGGGAAGGAATCCAGGACAAACGAGGGGTGTGTGCTTTAGGCTCTACAACAGCTGCTCTTGGTTCTCCTAGACATAATAAACAGTATCTTCACATGCAATATTATTGTAAACTTTAAATCGACTAATTTAAAAGCGTTGTAACTGATTGTTCGAAGTCCATATGAAATATGTGAGTTGGTTCATCGAAAATATCTGCTCAGTATTTCCGATGAACCTGATAAGAACAATAATTTCATGTACAGTTATGTAATATTTCTAACTAGATTTCTCAAATCGGATCCAGAGGAACTTTTTCTGATTTAAATTTCTCGAAATACTTTCTCCTCTAAAGATATTCAGGAATATTTTTTATATTTTATTTCAGCCGATCTATTATTTTTTTTCGATGTAAAATCTTAATAAAAAAGTTTTGGCAGTAAAGCTTTACTTGACCATAATGAGAATAAGATTAAGTAACCGAAGAAATGACCTTTATTTTACCCCCCTAAATTCATGTACAGTGAAAATCGTTTAACACGAGTCTGAGGGGATTGTTGCGAAATATTTTTTCGTGTAAAAGGATATTACAATTTTTTTAAAAAAAAACATACGTATACTGATTTAACAACATTAAGTTTATTATATATTTTATCACATACGCATGCAAATATGCATGAATATAGTAAAAATCATTTAAACAAAAAGATTCGCTAGAACTTAATGAAATTTAATGCAAATGTTTCAAGTTTTTTGAAAAACAAAACATTTACTGAGTTTTTGGAAAATAATGTGATACTTTTCTTTGCATTGTCTTTTTTAAAATCAAATTGTTCGATGCTACCATTTGCAATTCATTTCACTATATTGGAATGTGCGTCTGTATAATTGCGCATAGTTTTCATGATGTTCCTTATTTCGGATGAGGAACATCTGAACAGGAACTTTATTATTTATTTCATTTTCGCCGTCTTAATCTGTGTGTATCAATGATATTTTTTGAGCTTTGAACAAATTCCAAAGTGTCTTAGCCAACCATAATAGGGCTATACACACACATTATCATCATCTACTGGAACGAATTCTTCCGATAAAACAGTAGGACAGTCCAATAATACAGAAAAATAATACAAAACCATCTCTCTTTCATTTTACACCCCTTTTAAATCTCTGGTGTTTTCGGTATTTTGTTTATTCCCAGAGGGGAAGGGGGAATATTTTCGTGTTAAGTGATTTTCGTTTCGAGAAAAAAATTGCATGAAAATACATAGTAGTTTGTCGGGACCGTTGTATCACTTAGTGTTAACCGATATTTCGTCTTAAACGTTTTCGCGTTACGCGTATTTTGCTGTATATGTACTACATATTCTGTTCCTCGCAGTTTTCAATGGCTAATGAATAATTTTTGCCCAACCTTTTTTGAACTGGCGCTCCCTTTTCTTGGGAATATTTTGATACCGCCCCCTCCCCCTCTAGAGAAATAAGAGTGTACATATTTCATGATTTCATGGTGAAAACAAGAGTTAAACTTTAAAGAATATTCTATTACTAATAGAATATATTTTTTAATTAAACTTTTTTAAAGCTCCAATTTTTTTTACTTGCGAATCTGAAATAGCTATTGCTACAAATATATTTTATGTATATTTTAGTCACAGATAGGATATTTTTAGATTTGAAACGCGCTACTGAATTTCTTCTTCATTTAAAAGAGTGGAATAAGGTTTTGGCTTACCTGTTATAAAGACTGGCAGGGGTTTTGATGATACGAAGTAATTCATAATAAACTATTGCTTTCGAAATAAATATAAATTGACAGTTTCAACCTTTAAAGAATCACACGTTAATTCCTGGTTAACATATTTAATCATGTTTCTTGGATAATATACGTAATGAAATGCAGTGTATGAAACATTTTTCCTACTGCTCACAGACAAAGACAACACGTGCACTATTGAAATTAAAATTCACTATATCATTCAATTTAATGTAGGTCTGAGAATGTAATGTAATCTTTAAGTTTTTCATCCACTTCCCGTACTACCGACATATGTGAATTTTCGTACATGTGATAGAAATGATTTAAATACATGCAATCAACATGAGGTAAACAGTATTAAAGTTTACTTTTGTTAATACATAATCAGCGGGGGGGGGGGAGTCTTTATTAGACTATATATTTGGTTAATCTGCACAAGTCCCTCCGCGCCACCTCAACGCCCTTTAATTTTCTCACGATCTTTTACTGACCCCCTGAAAGCCTCAAACGCCCACAAGGGGCGTTCTCGCCCACGTTGAGAACCTATGTTTTAATGCAATGTTTAATATACATGTTTTTATTGAGTTAAATTGTGTATTTCACCCATTTTAAAAATAGTAAAACTCATCAAAAGATATTGAAAAATAAACAGTGTAACGCTCTTATCATAACTGTAACTGACTGTCTCACTCGGTAGAAGCACCTCCAGCGACCACCATCTTCAACAGAGGAGACAATCCGGTCGCTATGAAAAACCTTCCAAGTTCTTTGCCTATTATTTTTTGTAAAGGAAACGTGTTGTTTTTGTGAGCCAACTTAATAAATAAAGGCTACGATAAAGGAAACTTTATTGAACCCAACCCCGAATTTAGCAACTTCGCTTTTATCTTAAACGTTCAACGCTCCACAGCAGTATTAATTCTCTCTTTCCGATTTAAATCTTTTATCTGGAAAAAGATTGATTATTTCGGAATCCTGAAATGCGATATATCCTACGAAAAACTCATAACCTCATTTTGTAACATTAGCCTTGATATTTTTCCGGAATCTATAAGCTCCGTAACCAACGCAAGAAACATAGAACATTTTTTCTTTTTTTTTAACCAGGAAGCGGTCGCACGGGGCACATAGCCACCCCAGGCTCACGAAATCTTTAATTCTGGAAAAACTGTTCATTTGTCACCAATGACCTCGTCAGTATCCTTTTATTTGCACGTCTTCATGGGAACTAAAATGATCACATACTATTTTTCCCATACTATATCTCTTTTTTTGGGAGTGATAAACGTTTACTTACAATCTTAAGAGTACTTGAAGGTGACTAAGTTCTCGCGCGGCCACTTTTGTTCCAGAATATTTTCTATGAACAGGCTATATTTTTACCCTCTGAACGACTTCGTTGCTGTGAACAATGTGATTGCTGTGTTTATGATTTATTATAGTTTATAAATGTGAATGAACAGAATTAAAGAAAGAAATGGACATCAGTTGAAACTGATCAAGCAAGGAAAGATCCTGATGAAATAATATATATTAATCGTGATGGGAAAGAGAGAAAATTTGAGATAAGTGAAGAGCATGAAACTTTTGAGTTGAAAGAAAAGTTTTGAAATGTTACCTAAAGAACTCCATCAAGAAAAATATGAAGCCATAAATGTACCACAAGACACACTCCGCCCGGTCAAAAAGACATCAGCAAGATAAAGTTCAACATGCTGTTTATCAATCATCAAGGACAATAAAACTACAATAACTTGAACAAAATATCATAGTTTTGCCTGCAAATACCATTCCTGTAATGCTAGGGAACAGTATCTCTGATTTATATCCTTTATTGAAGTCACACAACATTTGAAACATTTTAGTTCAGTTTGATCGGATTTCTTCTAAAATTATCAAAAAAAATTGAAAAGTATCCCCCCCTGTGTGCGCCACTGATGTTTATTCATAAGTAGTTGAAGAGCTATAATGATGAAGTTTTTAAAGATTTACATCCTCTTACCCTTTCTATATATTTTTTGTAGTTACTTATTTCAGAGACAGTTTTTAAAAAAAAATGGTAGTTCTAAGGACCTTGTGTAAAAAAGTTTACCGTATATTATACATGTGTTAAAGGTTTTTATTACTTACTCGTTGATCTTGAAAAACATTTGTGAACATTTTAATTGCTTGCCTTTTTTTGGTAAAGATAAACGTTTTAGTGTTTGAATTTATGATTTGTTTTAACCATGATTCTCCCTTTATGAATCCCCCCTCTCTCAAATATTAGTTTCAAAAAAAATATTAAAGCAATAAGTATTAAAATAATTAAAATATGAAAATTATTTAATTTTTTTACGCTTCTTTTCAATGATTTTTGTTTTAAATATTTGAAGTTGTACGATATCTCAAAGACTAAATTAATTTTTTCCCCTCATTTTGATCGCTCAAAAAAGATTCTGCATAGTTTTCATCAGGTGGTTCGTAACAGCAAGCATGACCTTGAAATGTCTTCCAGACAGCGGGACCTGTTGAACTGGCAGGGGAAAGATTTGGAAGAAGAAAAAAAAATCTGAAAGAGGAGAAAGTGAGAGAGCAACTTTTTCCCTCAACCGACTGACTTCGCCTCCGCAAATTGCAGAAGTAATTCTTTCACTTTTCCAGTAAAAAAAAAGTGAAAGAAACTTAACTGTGCAGCTGCAATTCGTGTTGGACATAAATTTGAGCATCATTTTCTGCCTTCTAGTTGAATAGTACAGTAGTTAACGACTTTTTTTTAGTTTTTTTTTGTCAGGAAATGACCAGTTTGTTATGTCATTTCTTTTATTTTTAAAATCGTTGAATAGAAAACTCTCTTTCCTTCTGACGGTGAGTACTAATTTACGGAATTTACCGCATTTTTATGAGTATTTCAACGCGTACATGAGTTAAGATTTCTAGTTAAAAATACTAGTTTCTTTTTATTTTATTTTCTGGGTTTTTTTCTTGGGCATTTGCTTTAAAATAACTTCTGCTTAAAAAGATATGCTAATGTATTTATTTAAAAAAAAGCATAAATATTCATGTAATCACATTATTTTATAATACTTACATGTACGGTGTGAAATATAAACGGGTTTGAAAATTTATTTTACAGATGTTACAGAAAGGAAAATTATTGCTTCCTTAGTTAAGATCTTAAATGTTTGTCATTATAGCGTACAAAGTATGCTTTTGGAAAAATGGATCACGTGTTTTTTTCTAATACCTCTCAAAAGTAAATGTTAAATCATTTTCAGCAATAAACAACAAAAATATTGAACACAACAAAAATACCCCCACAACTTTTTGAACACCTTCCACCGACATGCATCTTCTATACGTCAAAGAATCAAAACATTGTGAACATCTACTCAATAGCTCTTTGCACTATCTTTGGTCAGCAAAGCAGCTGCAACTGCCGCGGCATGGATGCCACAAATTCACTGGCGTAACTAGTTCTGAGTGGGCCCTGTATCACACATAAAATTCCTTTGGGCCGCATTTTTAGGTTTTAGAGCCCTGTTAGAGGAACTGTAGTTACACATTTTGGCCCCTGCACAAATTCTTGGTAGATGACTGGAGACATGTAACAAATATTAGCTTTGGTCACACTAAGTCGAGAGATTACGACATGGAGGTGTTTGATCTCCGAGTTGCCTTTGCATGAAAGACCAAATATGCTCTACTAGATTAAGATCTGGCGAATTAGATGGCCAGAACATTGATTAGAATTGATTATTATGCTCCCAATTCCAGCCTTGCGACTTTGGGTGTTGTCCTGTAAGAAGATTCCATTTCCATTTGGGAAAATAGACGTCATATAAAGGTGCAACTGATCCATAACTATGCGCAGATAGTCCGCTGCTTTCATGGCCTGTTCTTCAACAACTAAGGGTCCCAGAGCCACCCATGAGAACATCCCTCAAAGTATAATACCACCACATGCAGCTTGTATATAAACTGCTGTACATAGAGACAGCCAGTGGCGTAATGTGCACCCCCGCAGCCACCACATCGCGGGGGGGGGGCAGGGTTCTAGGGGCCCAAGTATATATGGTTTTGTAATCCTTTGTAAGATCCGGCTTGGACTCCCAAAACCTGACATTGCAGAGTTTGTTTTGAAAACCTGACATTGCAGAGCGTAATGTTTTCCGTTTCGCCACGCTTTCCTTTTCGCTTGGAAGACGGCGCACCCTGACACGACCATCCACGTGATGAATGAAAAATCATGATTAATCTGACCAGCAACTCTCTTCCACTTATCCATGGTCTAATCTCGATGCTCCTGTGCCCACTGTTGGTGAAATTGACAATAACGCTTGGTCAATAGGGGCGCTCGAATAGGATGTTTTTGTTGTGCAGTCCCATATCCAACAGTATCCACTGAACTGTGAGTTCCGAAACACTTGCGCATGGACCTGTGTGGCACCAATTTTACTTTCTTAAGCGGGATCGTCTCCAAAATCCTTCTTCTTTGATGATGCGTGGACGTCCAACAGCTTGGTTGTACCGTCATTTATTCTCTTTACATAGATACTAAAAACGGTAGATCGAAAACAACCTGCCAATTGTGCTGTTTTGGAGATATTCATTCCGAGGCTTTGACCATCACAATTTGCCCTCTATCAAATTCACTTAGATCACCAGCCTTTCCCATCACTCACAAAAGGGGAAGCATATCGTTGAAGCGGTGATGCAGCGTACCTAGCCCTTCCGGGCTAAGTGCAAGGATAATTAATTACTTACCCTCTCCAGCAGTAGTTGAATAAAATTTTCTCTTAATCACATGCTCTCCACGATTATAAATACAAATTAATAGAAAAATGAGAGGGTGTTCATAATGCTTTGCCTCAACAATGTATATTCAATGTATATATCTTTCTAAAAATTATAGTTAAAAAAACTAAAAAACACGCATTTATGGTTAATCGAACTAAAATGTAAAAAATAATTCTAAAAAAGGAATAAAGTTAATAACGAGAAAATTAATGTCATTGTGGTAAAAGCGTGAGGAGCTCGATATCTATTGCTATAATTTCTTACGAGTTATATTCCGAAATACTGAGTTAGAGTAATAATGTAGTACAAAGCCCCCTCCCCCCACATGCTTTTACCATAATGACATTAATTTTCTCGTTAATCATTTTATTCTTATATTAAGAATTATTTTTCACATTTCAGTTCTTTTTACCATAAAAGCATGTTTTTTAGTTTTTTTAAACTATAATTTATTTTTTATTTTTTTAGTTCGGTCTACTATAAAAGCGTGTTTCTTTCCGTTTTTTAAACTATCATTTATTCATTGATGAATTAATCTTAAATGTGACATTTTTTAGAATCTGGAATACCCAGTGGCATCCTATCAATGCGTCGATACGGCCTGGTTTGCAAAATGTAGGATTAGTACACTGAAGGAAATCTGGAAGAGCTAAGTTTAAAATATTTCCTGCGAAAAAGGTGTAAACTGAGATATTTTTCACTAACAAGAGCTCAAAATTCTCTCTGAAACTTGCATTAGCATTAGACTTAAAAGTACGTGTTTTGAATCGAAGAGTTTATGAGAAATTACTTATTCCGGTGAGAGACCTCTGAATCAATTTTCAGCTGTTTTGGTAAAATGAAGCAATGAGTGATGTTTCATTCCACTGATCCGACAAGAGAATTTAGAAAAACAGACTTTATGCCCGAGTTTAGCACAATTAGAACATAATTTATTTATTTTACACATGCTCGAGTCTTTTCTTTCATTTCCATTTTCAGAAAACTGGGTAATGGTTTATAATATGGTAAGAAATTGCTGTGACGCACCCTCCCCTTTTTCACATAAAGAACACTTTTTTTGTTTTGTTTGTTGTATCTGTATTTTCCCTGAACGTTTTCGCTTCAAGGTTGTACCTTAATCTTTTAGCCACCAAGTATGGAAATGGTATATGGAATTAGTCGCCAAATCTGGAAATCGTTACTCCTTATTATACTGATGAGGAGAAAGGAACAAAGTTGTGAAATTATTGCATTGTCATCGGTCCTTGACAAGTATGCAAAATTTCGAATTAATCTGACCTTTTAAAATAGGTAAAAATATCGAGTTCAAAAATTCCTTTACATACAGTTGAAGCTTATAAAAGCGTGTTAAAAATAACCACCACTGTAAATTTATGCTAATTGCTTGGACTGGAACACACTTGAAGCAATTACGTTAATTTACCTTCTTAACTTGACTACTTAATTATTATACATCGTAAAGAATAATTTGCGGACTTATTCCCAGAGATCATATTATTTTATTACAAACTCTTTTAAATTTATTTCAATCTGTTTAGTTGGATCTAGCATCTATCATTTACTACGAAACACATTTACCGTAAAATCCGGCGTATAATGCGCACTTTTAACACCAGAAATACGATTGAAATTTACGGGTGTGTGTTATACGCCGGATATAAAAATGATAGCTCAAAAAATAACAAAAGAGATGAGCATAAAACAAATTGGACTTCTACATATATCAAAATACTTTTTATTTGATATAAATGGAGCATACCGTATGAATTTAAATAGTTGTAGTTCTAGAAGTATGCTATTTTTTCAAAAGCCTGGGATAATATCTCAAATAAATGACTTTAAAACATAAGAGAATTGCATTATTACATTTCAGATTTCTTCGTAAAAAAAGGCGGTATGTGTTATGCGGCGAATATACCTAAAAGTTGTGACGGATCTATACGCGTCCTTCCACTAACCCTCTTGGGAAATCTTTGGGCTATCATTCACAACCCTTTTGGAAGAAGAAATCGTGATATGCAGATTAGGTCAGTTATATATAGTATAGGTTTTCTAGCTAGTGAGTTAGATAGAGAAGAATAGATGAAATAGACAGAGTTGCCTGGAGATTGAAACATTGAGAAGCTGACGACAAGGAAAGATATCTATAGGTATTAGTTACATTGATAGAGCGTTTCGGGCATTAAATAGTTGAAGATAGTTAAGTGACGATTGGTCACCAGAGTTAAATTGTGAATCAAATATTAGAGTAGTGGATTGATCCATAAAAGAAGGATCAATTTTATAGAAGTATTCTCAGAATTCGCGTCCTTGCAGTTAAGACCCCTCTGTTCTTATTTGGAACATCTTTCATCCTATTTGATTACTTGAATTGTGTCTGTTGATAATTAGTGTGCTGAATAAATAGTTAAAAAGTATTATGGCGAGTCGTCCTTCATTTCCTCCCACACCTCTAACCGGGTCCGAGAGTAGATCGAGAATGTTATACAAAGTTCAAAAATGCAACTTGAAAGTATAGGTGCGCGTAATACGTCAGATTTTACGGTAATCGTTTGAATTTTATGACCGTTTTATAGAAGCTAAAATATGCCTAATGATAAGAAAAAATTATTCAATAGTATAAAATATTCTATACCAATATTAAAAACTCACATTGAATCAATTAAATTGCCATTAAGTTTGATATCTTATTACAATTGATGAAACAAATATATGTGTTACATCATGAAAGCACAATTGATATAACACTATTTTGTAAAATATATTGAATGTAATACAAATTAATACTCATCAGGGATAGGGTTTTTTGTTGTTGTTGCACGTGTAAAACTTAAACCATTAGAACATTGTAAATATTATAGATTTCAAGTGATTATTAATGAGAAAATTATCGTAGTTATTTTACCATGTGTCGACACACCGTCGCAGAGGTTTGCCTTAAAAGCATTGGATCGTGAAAACTTGGCCCCTGGTGTATTTCAAAATGGATAATCCGAATCTGATATTTAATCTGAGAAATACCAGTAACTTTGCCGGATAATTCAGGATGACCGTCTTTTACGCAAACCGGGGCAGGAGCTCACCCTTAAGGTCTTGGCGCGGGAAAAGTGTATTCCTGGTGTAATTTGAGATGGTTTGAGCGAGTCTGAAATCGAAATATATAAATTCCTGTATTTTTGCCAGCTTATGGCGGGGAATCGGAATATTCTCGGACACCAGTACCAGCCTATCTTGCCGACGTAGAGACGCAAAAAGTGGATCTTGATTGTATTTCGGAACTGCCGATCCGAATATTCTCAATCCAATTCAAGATAATCTGATATCTACGTCAAATAATGCCAGACGAAAGTATTTTGCACGAACTGTGGAAAGGGCTTGCTTTGAAATTCTTGAAGAGAGAGAAATGCTTTCCTGGTGTTTTTCTGGATGGGAAACAAGAATAATCTGAAATCGGATTTTAGAAACTCCCGTAACTTTGCCGGATAACGCCGGCCGACCGTAATGTTTCCCTTCAGAGACTGACCGTACATGAGCAGGGGCGTCGAAAGTGGGCACCGAGTGCTTCTCGGGGTGGGAACGAGAATCTGGATACGAATTTCAAAAGCCTCCGTAAATTTTCTGCTATAATGAGATCAAATGGCTTTACGTTCGAGTTCCACCTCCGGATTTTCATTCCCTAAACCCGAGGTGGGCATTAAGTCGGTCGCGATCGACCGGTGGACCGTCAAGACATTTTGGGGTAACCGCGCCTAAAACTTTTATCAGTTAGTAATTTTTTGGAAAATTCAAGATACGCAGACTATAAGCCTTCTACTGACTATAACAACAAAAACTAACATCAGATAAAAATGTTTCATTTTTTTTCCATAATAAATGTATGATTTGAAAAAATTATATTTGGGGCTATTATTATTATGTTTGTATCTTGCGTTTTGCTTTAAACGCGGTTTTAAATTTTTTTTTATTTTAGTTCTATAGGTATAAGTACATATTCCGTACTTATTATTAAGTTATAATAATAACCTTTTCCGTACCTCTCTACACCTGCGACATTGGGCAGTAACGAACACAGGAATTTTTAAAGGGAAGGGAGTCGAGGGTTTTTCGAAGGTCTACCATTCTCGTGTATCATATCACAATACGCAGCCAAACATATTTTTTTTATTTTGTCGATTGTCAGGAACAAAAAACAGCAAAAAATAAATTACTGAATAAATAATTAACAATAATAAATAAAAAAAATTACTAACATCAAATACATTTTGCATACTATTCCTATGGAACTATAATGAATCGGAAAAAAATGAAGGGTTATGAGGGAGGGTCCAGACCCGTGGACCCCCTCCACCGCCCTTGTGTGCGCCACTGACACTGGGTGGACAGAAACTCCTTGAAAAAATTAAAAGTAGCCCGCACCCTGGAAAAGTCCGCCCACCCCTGCCCTAAACCAACTGAACTTTCATTGGCAGTCGTGCGAAAATATGATTGCAATAGGAAATTGCATCTTCGGGAATTGTTGTCACTTTGTTAGATGGTGGGAAAACAGCACATTCCGCATCAACTGCCCTTGAACACTCATAAAATACAAGACGCAATCTGAACCATTGAAAAAAAAGAGTGGATTGGCTGCAGTATTTCAAATGAATTCAATCATGATCAGGGATAAGTGTACCATGACCCATAAACATTCACTCAAAGCATTACATAGAGCTTTGCAAAATTTAAATGGCAACGAGAGAATATTCGGTGCTTCTGTTGTATAACTGTCTGGTGATTTTCGACAGACATTAACAGCCATTACACGCTCTACTTTTGCTCAAGAGATTAACGCATGCTTTAAACAATTGTTTTTATGGCAAAACGTAGAAACACTTCGACTGACCATAAACACGCGAGTACATTTGTAAGATGATCAATCTGAGCAAATATTTCCTAACCAACTACTGAATATTGGAAACGGTGAAGTAGAACTTCATCCCAATACATAATGCATGAAATAACCAGTCGATTTCTGTAATGTTCTTTTGGGCAAAAAAGGAACTGATTGAGAGTGTATTTCCGGATATACTGTATAATTATCTAGATAATTATTGCCTCTGTAATCCTGTTACTTAATCAGAAAAAATGTTGATATTGTGATGAAATAAACTTCCAAACACAGGGTTGTTGCAAGTTGATCCAACGCCTTTTAAGCCACTCGACACTATTGTTGATGAAAACAAAGCCGTAAATTTTCCAACCGAGTTTTTGAATTCTCTAGATGTATCAGGAATATCACCACATAATCTTCGGTTGGTTCCCTGGTTATTATCTGCGTAACTTAAATTTACGTAGATAATGCAAAGGTGCACGTTTGATCATCAAAAGAATTATACCGGAAACTTCTTGAAGCAAACATTTTGACTGTTAAGTTTAAACGAAAATTCAGTTCTGCTACTATGGAATCTGTTGCCACGTATTCCACTGATACCGTCAGACTCTCTAATGCCATTCAAAAGGCTTCTATTCCCCATATTCGTTTGGTTTTCGTGATGACCATAAATGAACCTGAAACCCGAACAATATTCATTTGATACTTGGACTTAGAAAATCCATGGTTCTCGAATGGACAACTTGATGTTACATGCTCACGTGTGCGGAAACCGTTGACTCTATTTGAGTTAGCAAAATACGGGTCACCGAAAAATATTGTGCACCGATTAGCGATTAGTTTTATAAAGTTATTTTTTGTTATACTTTAAAATGATAAAAATAATTTTAAAAATTGCAAAGAATCAACGTTATTCACCACATTTATAAAATTAAATCTTCATATGTTGTTACTTAACGACTTCGTTAGTAATTCATGCATTATACTACACTCAAATAGGAGATGAATGAAATGCAAAATTAAAATAATTTGTTGTTTTATACTTTATTTCAGCCCTCCAAAATTATAAACGAAGATTAATTTGATTGCATTGAATAGCTTAGAATAATATTGAACTAACGTATTAAAACAAAGCCACTGTAACGCGTGGCCGGGTCAGCTAGTAAATTTATAAAAATAAATATCTATACAGCTTCATATCTATACATTTATAAGGAAAAAATACAGATCAATATCTATATAATAGCCACTTAACCACGAAATTCCTAATAAACAAACTATGTTTTGTTTTGTTTTATAATTTTTATAGTTAACTTTATTTAGAAACATGCTTCATTTCCAACAACACGTGCTAAATTCTCACGTTTATAGGGTGAAATTCCAAAAGACACGTAATTTTTCATCTTCTAGTACACTGAGTAAGAGATTTATATATTGTGGTTTCACTTCACACACAAATAATGCAATCAAAGAGAAATGACATGCATTTTCTCGAAAGTATTATCACTTCACTTCACAGCAATAGCAAAGAATAGAAAAAAATAAGAATAAAATAAAAGAATCACATATGTGGTAGTCTGTCGAAACAAAAAATAAGAACTTAATTTTTTTAAGACTAGATTTGATTCATAATTGATAGATACTTATCAGTTAAGTTGATTAAAAAAATTTGGAAGGTAAGCCAATGGGTTTATAATTTATTTTAACTTTCTATTGAATCATTAATTGTGATGAAATATATCATTCCAAAAAAATAAATTATCATTATAATTCTGAAATATTTATGAAATAATTCTATTCTAAAAATCCTTTAATAATTATTTAATTTTTTAAAAAATATTTTATTTTCTTATATTTATAAAACATGCAAACGATTTTTAAGATTTTATCTTCTTTCAACTAGGTCAAATAATTTCCAGCGAATTCGAAAGCTAATTTTTTTATTCGTCTGGAACAATGAAATCAGAAAAATATCAATAAAATGGAATAATGAAATAAAAAAAAAGAAAAATACAGAATCCAAATCAAGTTATTGTCAATTCTTATTCCTTCGATTTTAAACTCTTATTCACACAGATTATAATTTTCCCCCGAAATGTATATATATATAAATAAAACATTCCACTTTCTCATTTTTATTTTGTATACAACTTTAATATTCTACTACTACTTTTCCTTTTAATTTTTTACTTTTTTTAAAAAATTTGTTAAACTAATAAAAGTTGTATCAGTGGTTGAAGGCTGTGACCCCATTTCTGGCAGACAAGACACGTGTAGCGGTTTTATCGAGAACCACACACACACAAAGACCTTTATTTTTACGGACTTCAATCTTCTCGATAGAGAGTCCTACGAAAACTAAAAAACAAACTATTCAGTACATTTGGACTTTTGCTGGTGTCACGTATATCCAGATAAATATTTTCGATTATATTAATCTTATATTGTATCTTAGACAGCTATCCCAAAAATATTTGCTTAAATTTTCTCGATTACTTGAATGATTTTTTTGGGTTCTGTATTGAAAGAAATCTATTTGACCGATAGAAATGTGCAGATAAATGTTATCATCGCCATTTTTTTACGAATTTTTTTTTTTTAATTCTTTGTTTAAATTGTATTTAAGACTGAACCAATAAACATTACCCATTTCCGATAAAGGACGGAAAAAAATGTAAAAGTAATATTTCATATTTTGAATGTAATTGGTATAAATATTTACTTATTCACAAACTGTTTCTATTGTATGGGTCGGTAAATGTAAAAATTTCATCACAATATCAGATTTATTTTAAACTTACGTAGTTTTATAAAAAAGCAAAATATATACAGTGGACCCCAAAAGTGTTCGTACACTTGCAATTTCCGAAAAAATTTAATGTTTTCCAATAATAAATATTAATATATTGTAATTGTAATTTTTTTATGATATCTGCAACTTGTTCTTTATTGAATGACATAATTATTTTTAAAAAAATGATATAACTACAGTGGACCCCAAAAGTGTTCGTACACTTGCAATTTCCGAAAAAATTTAATGTTTTCCAATAATAAATATTAATATATTGGAATTGGAATTTTTTTACGATATCTGCAATTTGTTCTTAATGGAATGACATAATAAATTTTTTTAAAAATAGTAGAAATATTATTTTTAAAAATTAATAATCAAAAAGCTATTGAAAAATTACGCCACAAAAGTCTTCGTACACCTAACAAAAATCTCAACTTAGCTTTAAATATTGTATTTCTTTCTTACTTTATACTTAATAGGATATCTTTAATGTCCACAATAACTTTTAAATGTTTTGGTACAGATTTATTCAGTTTTTTGTAATTTCTGCATCGGTTTTCCTCCATGCTTCTGTTATTATTGTTTTTACTTCCCATTATATGTCATCTTTTCTTTTTTTAAATCAAATTCTAATCAAATATGTTCTACTGGGCTAAATAAACTGATTGAGGAGGAGGTGTTTTTCAGAATTTTGATCCCTCCAACTCGATAATTCGAAGTTGGAGGGACTAATGAGAACTTCGTATAATCAAGAGTTCGAATTATCAAGAGGGTAGGAAAAAACTCCCAAAATATTTGAAGAGAATTTTTTTTCTAACACATTTAAATTGGAAACTATGTATTAAAACAACAATTGTACATCTGTATAAAATTTTAATGTAATTTTTAAAAAGTACGTATTATACAATATAAATATAATACAAAAGTTAAAAGTCCTGTATTAAAAGAACACATTCCTACACAATTCAACGCATCTCTTCTTCACAATAGTGGAATGAGTAGCAAAACCACGTGCTAAATGAAAGATATGGACGGCTGACAACAGGTGCAGTTGGTCTATTGTCCATTTGAAGAAGGAAAGCAATAAAAGTGTATTTTCGCCTGATGAACCGGAATAAACTAAGAAGGGGTAGCAGACAGATGGTCTGGTCATTAAATGGGCTACGTTACAGGAGAGACACGCAGAGACAATACAACACAAAACTTAAAAGCTTTAACCTGTTTGCTACTGGACTGTACACGCTAGTGAGTGTTCGAATTATCGAGAGTTTTATAAGATAACTTCCTATTATATTGCGTGCTATAGTGTGACCAGCCACTGATTTTACTTTGAATTATTGAGTGTACCCAAACGTATTGTCTTAGCTCGAAATATCAAGAGTTTTTCTAGGGACTGAGCATATACTTCGAATTATCGAGAAGTTAGTATTATAGAAGGTTTGAATTATCGAGAGTTTACTGCATATACATTTGTAATTTAGTAAAACAGCCTAAATCACAGAGGAAATAAATTCATAGAGTTGTTCATGAAAGCTTTGTTCATTTTGAACTCATGAACAATATACACTGGTGTGCAAAAATTAAGGACGAAGTCGAAAAATTAGCATATCAGCTGAACGAAGAGGCAGAGCGGACAGAAAGACCATCAGGAGCTTAAGTGAGGTGATGTACGGTAGCACATGCGCAGATATGCAGGTAGACGTAATGGGGGAGTGTCTGAGTAGTAAAGCATGTTGTCGGTGTAAGATTAGTATTTCTGGCAAAGAGATTGCACACCGTATAGCAGTTAAAATCACACCGAGTTGCTGCCTCAGCGAGAAATGGCGAATAATCAATCTGTTAGACGACATCTGGATGCTTTTACCCGAGGTCGAATCATTGGGAAGTTGGAGGAAGGTCGCAGTGTGACAAGTGTGGCTGCAGAGTTCGGAATTGCTCACAGCATCGTTTCACGACTTTGGAGACAATTTCAAACTACAGGAACAGCTATCCGGGGTTCAGTAGTGTCGTCCACGAGGAACCACACCCGCAGATGACCGGTATATTGCCTTACAGGCCAGAATAAACAGGCGGCAGACAGCGGGAGAAATCGCTAGACACACGACACAGGCGACTGGACAACCGATATCGCGTTTTACCGTGGCCAGAAGACTGCACGGCGGTGGTCTGTTTGCACGACGCCCTGTACGGTGTGTACCTCTAACGCCTGCCCATCGAAGAAGGCGTTCTCTGTGGTGCCGGGAATACCGGAATTGGAGAGACAATGAATGGGGACGAGTACTCTTTACAGATGAGAGCAGATTCAGTCTGAGTAGCGATTCTCATCGCATACTCATCTGGAGAGAGCGGGGAAGCCGCAATCATCCCTCGAACATTATTGAAAGGGACAGGTATGGAGGTGGCGGTGTTCTCGTTTGGGGAGGCATCATGCTTGGTAGTCGTACAGACCTTCACATCTTCGACGCAGGTTCAGTCAACGGGACCCGTTATTGTAACGAGATTCTTCTTCCATATGTGCGTCTTTTTAGAGGCGCTATGGGTCCGCAGTTCCTTTTCATGGACGACAATGCACCATGTCATCGCACAGTAGCTGCCGAACAGCTCTTAGAGAGTGAGGATATTGAACGTATGGATTGGCCGGCACGATCTCCGGATCCCAATCCCATCGAGCATGTATGGGATTTTCTAGGCAGACGCTTGGCAGCTCGTACCTTACCACCAGTAACGATTCCGGAGCTTCGATTGGCGCTGCAAGACGAATGGGGCAGCAATGCCTCAACAACTCATTGACACCCTCATTCTCAGCATGGGCAGACGCTGTGAAACGTGCCTAGCAGTCAGGGGAGATCATATCCCCTACTAAAGACCGGATATTTCTTGCTGGACACCCATCACAGGATGTTTCGGCCTTCAGTCGCATTGCGCTCCATGCTACTTTTTCAATAAAGCTTCTTTTTATCCCTCTGATTTCTCTTTTAGTAAGTGTTGCTTACATTACTCATGTCCTTACGTATTGGGGATCTTACGGTATTAAATGTGTTGATTTGGAATGCTTTTGTACAAAGTTATATTGAAAAAACCGTCTCGTCCTTAATTTTTGCACACCAGTGTATATAAAACGTTAATATTTATTAGTTATATTGATGAATGTAATATACTTATTTTAATTTATTATTATTCAGCAATGCTTAAAAGTATGCTATGTGAAAATAGTATCCTTTTAAGTAGTGCAATCGTTTTATACGAAAGTATTCTTATTTCTTACTTTATTCCGTTTAATTGAAGTTGTACTAGATCTATGCATCTGACATTTGGCAACAAGCCTTAATTTTGAATCATAATATAGGAGTGAACTTATCTGGTTATTTTTCTTTTCATACTTTCACACTACTGCACATGAAGAATTTAGAGATTCGCACAATTACTGTATTTTCTCGAATTTAAGCAGCACTATTTTTCCATTACTTGTGCTACTGAAAATCGGGTGCGCCTTAGAATCGAAGGCAAAACGTTTATTGGATGGGGAAAATTGAGTTTCCACCCTTTTCTACGGGAAGAATGTAGTTGTCCATTGAGGACACTTGCATCGGTGACTTATCCCAATCCGCATTTTATCTCCAGTATTCAGTCTATCCTAAACATCGTTGTCTGCTCGTATTTAGGAATTTTCTTTGTATACTTTTTCTTTTAATCACCTAAATATCAAGGATATCGGTAACAGCACTAAGACGAGTTCACTATAACGCAAGTTTGAAAAGGGAGGCAATGTAATAAGCAGAAAAAATAGAAACAGAGCATCGGCCTGTGAAAATTTGACACGGATGAAACAAATATACATCGATGGCGTAAGCAAAATCATATAATTTTTGCTTGTAAGTGTTAAACAGTCTTTAATAATCCGCATGTCCATTCTTCTTCATTGGATGGCAAGGGACGTGTGGGAAAATGGCGATGGCGCCAATTCCGAAGTCTGCCGTTATAATGGAAATGACGAATCATTTTCGAAACATGATACTGCCAATTAGAGCATTTATAGGTTCATGTATGTATTTGAAAGTTAATACTGGTAAAATAAATTAATTATAAACTTCGCATTATTTCTCATTCAAAAAATTATTTTTTAATTTCTAAAGTGTCGGATGTGACGAACCTTTTACGAACTTTTTTATATTTTTTTCTGAAAAACATGCAGAGAATTGGAGGTGTGGCTTAGGTTCGATAAGCATGGTATATAGATACAATATATTACGTATATTTTTATTGAAACTCTTTTATGATGCGGAAAAGTAACTAAAGAAAAAATACTTTCCTAAGAAAAAATTCGTTCAATTTTGGATGATTTTTAAAAATTGGATATTTTTCAGCAACTTAAGCTAGAAAAATTAAAATTATAAATCTGTTGTGTTGATTCTCTAATTTTTTTATACAACCTTCATTTTGTTTGCATGTATGTTAAAAGAAGAGTTTTATTTCGTCGAAGGCCAATGTTTTTAATACGCTTTTATAAGTTTCACTTGTATGTAACGGAATCTCTGAACTCGATTTTTACCCATTTTAAAAGGTCGGTTTAATTCGAAATTTTGTACATTTGTCAAGGACCGATGACAATACAATAATTTCATAATTTTGGTCTATTGTCCTTATCAGGATCGTCAGGAATAACGATAATCAGATTTGGCGACAATTCCATATACCATTTCCAGATTTGGCGACTTATTGCATATGCCCTTTTCAAATTTGGCGACTAATTTCATATATCATTTCCAGATTTGGCGACTAAAAGAATAAGGTGTAACCCTAAAGCGAGTGTTTTGAATTTAAAGCTGATTATATGCAAGTGTAAAATACACTTGTGGTTAATAGAAATAAAACAAACACAAAAAAGTGTTCTGTATGTGAGAAAGTGGAGTGAATGAAATAGTGTAATAGAATAAATTTAATGAGAGTGTGTTAGCAATTGCTTACCATAATATAAACATTTTTCTGAAAATTATAATAAAAAAAAGGCTCGTGCATGTGAAAAAAAATTTTATGTTCTAACTGCTAAATATTTTTTATTTTTATAAAGCAATACGTTTAGAAGTGATGATACGTATTAACAATTATAGCATTACGTGTAAAAAGTGATAATACGATTGACACTTAATATTAGGATGTTTTTATTAACTGGCTTTCTTTAATGTCTGTCCGGGTGGAATTTTGTAATTGGTTTTAAACTGTGTGACTTTCCGATGAGCTAGAGACTTGAAATTTGGACCATAGCTCAGAAGTGGATGACAATGCATGAAAATGTGAGAAAAGAAAAGAAAAAAACGAAAAGGAGGAATTTTATACTTTTTAGTCCGTTATAAAAACATGGTACATTAATATTTTTTTTAATTCGAACTCTTTTTCCTTAACACACTTTTATTTTTTGCCTGTTCTATACAGACGGAATCTAATATAACGATACGAGACTCATCTGAAGCCCCGTAAACGAAGAAAATAAATATACTTCAGACCCTTTAATTAATATCCATTGAAGAGCAAGACTAACTCCAGCAGCCACGTAATTCCAGCTTCAAATATCAAACTCAAGGATAAATTCAAGAATGAATAAATGATAGTTTAAGAAACTAAAAAACACGCTTTTATTGTAAATCGAACTAAAAAATGAAAAATAAATTATAGTTTACAAAAAAAAACTAAAAAACACGCTTTTATACTGAATGGAACTAAAAAGTAAAAAAATAATTCTTAATATAAGAATAAAATGATAAACGAGAAAATTACTGTCATTGGGGTAAGAGCGTGGGGTGCTTTATACTAATTTTTACACTAACTCAGCATTTCGGAATAGAAGTTAGAAACTATAACAATTGATATATTTATAAAACACCCCACGCTTTTACCCCAATGACATTAATTTTTTTCGTTAATCACATTTCATTCTTATATTAAGAATTATTTTTTTACTTTTTATACCAATTCAGTATAAAAGCGTGTTTTTTAGTTTTTTTTTTTTAAACTATAAATTATTTTTCAATAATTTTTTTTAATCATAGGAAAAAATTCATATGATGACGAACGCTTAAGAAAGAGCAAAAAATATTGCTTGTAAATGAATTTTTTAAATGCGTTTTATATCAGTTAATAAAATATTAAAAATATTGAATTTCTAAGAAAAAAAGTGAAATTGAAAGTGTAAAGGCATAAATAAAAAAAGCGAATTTTCCAACAAGTCTTTTATTATACAACTGGAAAAAAATTATTTTTTTATAAACTCATTTCTTTACTTCTCTTCCCTGAAAGGAAGCTTCTAACAATTCAAGTAATAAGTTCAAACGATATTTAAGAAACAACAGACAGGTGAAAATTGGTATCAGATTTCATGACTGAAATACTTCTAAATAAATACCTAATTCCATAAACATACATACAATCTGAAAAGCATACTGGAATCAAAGTTTTTTTTAAAAAATATATTTATCAAACTTAAAAAGAAAAAACTATTATTTGTAATGGTTACGAACTAATTATGATTACGAAGGATGCATATGATAAGACTGTAAGCAAAATAGTTTACCTTCAGGCACAATTTTTCTTTTAACAATGGCAGAAAACAATGAAATTTAATGACATTAATTTATAATAAATGTTTAGATTTTTCGTTTCTGGTAAAACACAGTCAAATATTTGTGTTATTTTCCATATTAATCATTGTTTATGGAGAACTTTGAGCTATGTAATAAGCAAATTCAATCATTCTTGTTTCATTTTCCAACTGGTTAGTTTTGATTAGTCTCATCAACATAAAAGTTGATTGTGTTTACGTTTCCGTAGGAATATATTTGTATTCATAATTGTTCCATCTTTTATACTTTAAATTTGTTTTTGAAGAATAAAATACTTTTAATTAAGTTCAAATCTATTTACTTCGTCATTTAAAAAGTGGAATATATTGATTTTTTACACAACAGCAGAATCATGGTAATTGTTATTCTGAAAAGCTCATGATAAAAATAAAGAATATATTGTTTATAAAAAGCATTATTTCATTTTTAATTGCGCTAGTATATAATTTTTTATTATTATATTATTTTTTAAATATTTGGTTGATCTATCTGAACTTTTATTCTTTAAAAAAAAAGAAAGAATTTCATATACACACACATTGGCGCTTATCCCAAGGTTTGTGATCTTAAAACAAATGTATGAGCACTAGTGAATACGAGAAGAAATTTAAAATAATCACACAAAATGAATGAATTTTACTAGACATAATTCATTTTTATGGAATTCCCAATTTTATAATTTCCCTTTTTGCAAAATCGGTCATATTTTTAAATTCTTAAAACAAAAATATAAAGCTGTAATTACATAGATATTTAAACGCATGAAATAAATTCTTCTTATATTTTATTTTTGTATTATTTTTCATTAAGGTATAAAATATTCATCTAGTTAAAATTCTCCTCTTTAATTCTAAGCCAAAAAGAACATTTGATATGCTATAATTTCTCTTCATGATTGTTGCTTTTGTGAAAAGGAGCTTGTTTAAATGTAAAACAAACAAAATTATCTGTAAGCAAAGTATTAGTAAAACTATTAAAAGCAAACAAACAAAATCCCACGCAGTGAACTATGATGTAAATTTACCTTGAATGGGGAGTGTAAAAAAGGTCAACAAGGAGGACACATTCCGTTGCTGGGATGTGGGAAGAGTAATGAAACTCCCTTGAAAGCAATGCATACAGTTTTCACACTTAAAAGGGTTGTCACGAAGGGTTTATGGTCTCCACGGTCTCTTGATCTATCCGGTAAGGATCTTTATTTGTGGGACAACCTGAAAGTCAAGCCTTACCAAAACAATCTAAAAATTATTGATGCACTGCAACAGAATATGCGCAACAGCATCACCAACAATCAATGCAACGAACTGCAGCAACTTGGAGAACAAGGTTTGTCATAACAATCGAATAACTTTTGATTCAGGGGACATAATATGCGCTACAGTATCACCAACATCTAATGAAACGAGTAATAACAACATGAAGGACGAGGTCAACCAAACAAACCAAGAACTTTTAGCGCACTGCAAGAAAATTTTACGCAATGGCATCACCAACATCTAATGAGATGAATTACAACAGTATGAAGGGCGAGGTTTACCACAACAATCTAAGAAGTTGTAATGCACTGCAACAGAATATGCGCTGCGGCATCATCAATATCAAATCGGACGAGTTACAGTGTGTCACATTAAAGGCCAACCTGTGCCTGCATCATGTTGGTCAACCTTTCCAGTAGGACTTCAAGAGATTTGTAGAAACGAAAGATCTCATCTTAATAGTCTTTTGTCTTTCATCTATTTGTATGGCATCGCCTTACAATCATTGTGTTCTTCACTAATTTTGGGTTCGGTTATATCGTCTTCAAGACAAGAAAAAAATTGCACCAGGAAGGAATTAATAGAATGGAATGAGATTTACAAGGTTGATAAAAATAAAATTAAAGTCTAGGATTGTAATACGCAAAATTTATTGATAAAAATACAGAATACTCTGTTAAAAAAATTAGGAGAGCACATGGGTTTAGCGAAATTACGCAAATATTTCTTCTGATAACTATCATAAAACAAAACATCTGTGATCTAAAATGTAGCAGAAAACACAGATGATGAAAACTTCATTTGCAAATCAACGTACATGGGGTCAAAAACCAGAAAAAGAAAATAAATGCGAAATCTCGATTTCACTGAAACTGTTGTTTTTCGTTGTATCAGTGGTGAAATTAAAAATTTTGGCTGTTCTTTTAAGAAAAGTTTATTGGAAAATGTCATGACAACATGATCTACCAGAATCCATGTCTTAGTGTGTTATCAAGAGACTGGAATCTGGGCAAACACAAAGAACTATAGCGGATGCTGTTGGAGTGGCAATAAGTGTCATTGTAAGACTGTGGAATCGATTCTAAGGAACAAGGCATGTTCGACGTCGACCAGGACAATGTCGTCCACGGGTTACCATAGCAAATAATGACTGACATATCCTGTAAACAGCTCGTCGAGATAGAACAGCTGGAACAGATTCAAAGACAGTTTCTTTTAGCAAAAGGATGAAGGTTTCTCTAGCTAAACAATCCGAAATGGGCTTCACATGAGTGGTCTGTATGTATGTAGGATAGTGGTGTGTATTCGTTGGCAAGACACTGTGCGGTCAGAAGAAAGTGGGATGCTGAACATCGAGATTGAATGAAAAGAGATTGGATTCAAGTGTAGTTTACGAACGAGTCCGGATTCAATTTAGACGTGTTTTGGCATAGTAAAAAAGGGGTACTTGAAAAAACCCAATATTCGTCCAGGAAAGATCACATTGGAAAGTTTTAATGGGATGGGCTGGCATCAGAGCATACGCGGACATATTGACCTGCATATCATATGCTCTGGCACTCTGACGGGTCAAAGGTTTGCAAACGAGATTCTAAGACTCCATGTGTCGTACTTTACTCTGTAGCCATTGGTGATTCCTTTCTTTTAATGCAGGATAATGCCAGAAATCATTAAGTTCGTCTTGTAGGGATTTTTCTTGAAGCTGGCACAATACAGCTTATTGAGTAACCAGCATGTTCCCTTGACCTAAATCTTATCCAGAAAGTTTGGGACTCATTCGGACGACACATTCAGAGAGATTAGTCTTTGCTTACTGTCCGGGACATAGATATTGCATTTCTTGAAGAATGGAACAGAATCCCCCAAAGTCTCACCCATAACCTCATCGAATCTATACTAAATAGATGTGCGGCAATCTTAGCAGTTCGGGGGGATCACACACCATATTATACATCCTGTATCAATTCTAAACAATCATTTTTTGTCATTTACATGTAACCAAACTTTTTGCCTCAAGCATTATTTCATGTTCTTTATACCATTCGAAAGAGTACGAAAATGACTTGTTTTCTTATCCGTTAACTCTTTTAATTAGTCACAAAAATAAAATGATCTGTATAAGTTAGAAAGAAAAAATTTATAAAGAAACAATTTTTTTCGAATTCAATGCAATCTTTATATACAAGCTCTGAATTTTTAATTTCTCTGGATTTAGAAATTGAAATATATTTTTAAAATTGGTTAAGTCAGATTCCAAGTGTGGATGAAAGAAGACAGCCTCTTATAAGCATGATGAAAACTGATAAAATAATAAATTAAAATTTGTAAATAACATTTTCATAGTAGAAGTGAAATGAATTTCTAATTTTAAGCAATAATATTCAAATTTACTACAATGTTGTCCTTGACATTTGACTATTGTACAAAAATTTCAAAAAGATTCCTCTTCAAAAATCTTCGCTTATTCAAAAGCGCCGATAATTCCAACAAAGAGAGTATTTCGTTCTTATTCGATTTTGTAACTTCTACTTCATACTGATATACGAAACACAATGTTCTGTGTTCTTGTAAAAATATTTTATTTTTTATTCAACATAATTTATATTATTTTACTGAATTTTTATTTCATGATGCAGACGATATCGATAAAAAATAAACACACACTTGTATTCATTCTTTTTTTAAAAAAAAAATATTTCTTTTGGTTGAAGGGCACAAATAAAATTTCATTTTAATTTACAATATGGAATTGATTTTTTTAGTTCTGTCTTAAAGAATTGAATTTAAGAAATAGAAAAATCATGCTGAAATAATCTGAAGTTAAAAAAAAAAAAAATTTATATGTAAATAATCTATTTTATTTTTGTAGTTTTTATGTAAATCTCCGAATTATTTTACGAGTTTTTAATTAGAAGCGACTTTATTAGTGTTTGATGTCTGGAAATTCATTTTCCAAAGGCCACTTGCAAGTTTTTTTCTGTTGAAGCCCAGATGATTTTTTTCCGGCAGTTTATCTCCTCTTAGCAGTAAAAATGTACCGAAAAATAGACGAGAAAAAACACATCAGTTCACACGAAAATTAGTTTGCCACGCGAATATCTATCTTCACGTGGCTCAGTAGTCAACATTTTATTCGATTCAAAACCTTGAGAGCCTCAGAACAGTCCATCTCAGCCACATAATCTCTCGCTAATCGCTCAATTACAAAAACAATAACAAAAAAAAGGCTGTAAACATTTTCCTTTCACAAAGAAAGCCCTCAACTGAAAAATCTTTAATAAAATAATTCCACGTGTTTCACATAAAAAAACGTATTTTGAGTTTTAAAAGGAGAAAGTGTTTTTGAAGCACGAGCCAAGAAACAAGGAGTTCCTTCCCCCCGTTGTCCTTCGAATTCCTGAGCGTTGATTGATAGATTCAAGGACACAGGGGGGGGGGAGCACTCCTGGCACGGAATCAATACACAGAGATGAGCGCCCACATTTTCCGCTCTCTGCACGTGCGTTCGAAAAATCACTATCACTTGTCCTCAAATTTGTCTCAGCCCAACACCTGCTGTATTGAATCAGCTTTTTTGTTGGTTCGCCTTTAGGTGGCGCTGTTATCCATATTAATAAACTGGAAACTCATTTTTATTGGTAAATAGCATCCGATTTCGTTGCCTTGGTGAATTTGGGAGGAAAATTAAAATTATACAGTTTTATTTTTAAATAAGCATATATATTGTTTGCCAACATTAGCGTAATGAAAAGAGTGTGTTCAAAAGATATCCTTTCATTTTCTTCTCTTTAAAAATTTCAAAAAAAGTTTTGCACTGGGTACTGGATTGATCCTAGGTTTCAGCCGCCCGCGTGCAAAGACCTAATGTACCGCCCCTCTAGAGAATTTTTCATCCACCTGCACGAGAGGGAAAAGTAAAACATTAATAAAAATGCAAATTGTCACAAAAAATCTCATATTTCCTCTATTTTGTTTTTCTAAATTACAACATGTTATTCAATTAAAAACTTAAAATTCCCCAAATGCGTATCGAATTTAAACACTCCTATATATGTCTTAGATAAGAAAACTATTTTAACCATACTAGATATTTTCGTAAAGCAACTTTCTCAAAAATATTTTTGAGACATCTTTGTTAAATATCGATTCACAGTGCCGTTGATGAACAAGAAAACCTTTTCTATTGTGGTATTGCCGGCTCTGCCATGAATTTTGTTGTCAAATGCAAGATGTGTGCAATTAGTAGACATTAATGGACAATGGAACAACACATTCTGTATTAACGTTCTATTTTTCTTAACCTATGCTATCTATCGGGACTTATGTAAATTTTTACTACAACTATTCAAAATTCAGCATATTTATTCGACTTATTACAAGTTATATTTTGAGAAATTTGTAAAAATTTTGCTTGATTGACAGAACTATGTGTTACCTGACCCCCTGTTTTTGTTGCCCGCGTGCGGTGTTCTACTTCTAGGATCAGCCCTGACTAGGTACAAATTAAACTTTCTACTGAACTAAAATTCCCTGCTATTATTAACTTTATTTTTTGTTAAAAAAAACTGTTTATATAGTTTATTTGATAGAAAAGGGTTTTTGTAACCAGGAGCTCATAACTTCCTAAAGTATACTATATGAGCGTAGATAAAAGGGAAAACAATTCACGTTCTTCTTTTTAATAAACAACTAATTAAATTCTTTGAAATCATAGATAATAAGATTAACTGGAAGAGATTTTCTCAAAATTTCTTTCCCACTTCTTCAAAATTCAATGTTAAAGCGATTTATCGTAATATGACATCATGGCTTAACTTCTGACAATTTACTCTTCATATAGTTTTTTGGAAATCATTAAGTATCGTTTATGATTACTAAATTTATATTTATTTATTTATTTGCTCTTTACAGCAGGATTACAATGGGCTAAATTCATGTGACGTCATAGTCACATGACAGCAACAATCACGTGTTTTCAGCCAATCCTTTAATAAATTCTTCATATGACTTCATGATGATTTTAAAATTCTGAATATTTATGCCACGTTTCTTTTATTTCTTATTACACATAAATTAAGATGATGCACCAATTGAAACTTAAAAAAAGATGTTACAATTTTTTTTTATGTAAGTTTCATTTTTGGTGAAAAAACTTTAAAAAAAAGTTTATAGTGCATTTTTTAAAATTGCATTCATTGCGGATAAAAGCAGATGAGTGAGCAGTGGCACATATTCAAACACTTTGTATAATATATCAGATAGAATGCATTTATGCATTACAGTTACTCTAGAATACTAATCAATATTTATTATTTCATGAGAAAAACAAACACAGTATTGCAATATAGTTTTTATTCTATTTCAGTGGTAGGAAAAAACCTGAAAACATTTATTACCAAATTTTTTGTGCTTGACTTAATTTTTCTTTATGAAAATATTGTACTATCGTTATTGATTCTAATGTATTTTTTCTTACTGATTCCAAATCTGTGGTTAGATTTTTTCAATGTCTTTATTATTTTTTGTAGTACAACTGCATGAGCTCACAAAAATGTGTAGTATTTACAGAATAATATAATATAGAGAATAAAGCAATAAACGTTGTGGAATAACATGAATTTACAGCCCGATATAATAAATATAAATATTTAAAATTACAGGATTGCTACATGTTCGAACATCAATATTTGGAGGACCAGCTTTGCTTGAATTACGACTCTACATTTTTTTGGCATGGAACGCACCAATTTAACAAGAAGTTCTTTCGCGATAACATGGTTGAAAAAAATATCAAATCTTCAATCAACTAATGAATTTTTTGAAAATTCGAATTTGAAAATTTTTTTAAACACCATAGCCACTTTTATGTCACATGTTCTCTATCGAATTAAGAACCAGAGACTGTTTTGGCCAGTTAGTTCATTCCCAGTGTGACGTTTGAGACAAATAAAGGTAGCGTGATATTGGATAAATAAAATGTTACGTTCAATTAAGTCCCAGCTATTAGTTACAGATTTACATTGAAGTTATTAACTTAGTAATTAGATTATATTAGAGTCCAGTTCTGTTGTTTTGTGAGGAAGGAATATTTGCGTCCGTTCCCAGTGAAGTTTTCACTGCATCTCCCGTTCTCTCTCTCGGCCCTCTCTAGGGTTCGGGGTGACAGCGATCGGCGTCTTTAGCTTCCAGTTACATCCGGTCGTAGCGGAGAGGGGCTAATCATGGTGTCAAAGGTTGCCGGGGCGATCCAAGACAAGCCGCGCAATATTTTTAAGGGTCCAAGTGTCAATGCACGTGTGATGACCATACTCACAGCTGCGTGGCGGGAACGTTACACCAGAATTGTCTTCAAATAATTTCTGAACTATCTTTGCATGTTGACAGGGAACATTATCGTCCTGAAAAATCCTGACTGATTTCCTAAAAGATCTCCAGTTCTTGGCAGCAGTATATTTTGTAGTTTTTCAATGAAATCTCTGGTTTTCCTTGTTCCGCTCACTATGTGTAATCTTCCAACAGGAGAAGACATGCAGTAGGGTTCGCAGCCCCGGGATCCCGAAATCCCAGGATTTGAATAGCTAATCCCGGGATTTAATTTTTGTCTGAATTGTATTCTAAATTTTTTTTTTCCTCATCAAAATTTTCTCTCTGAGAATTTAATCCTCAGAAAATTTATATTTTTTAATGAAATAAGTACATAGAATTTTTAGTGTGTAGTTATAAGTGCTTTTAGTAAAAAAAATTATATGCAGCTCTCATTTCTCGTACCGAAGAACCTCACTCATATCTAAATAGTTTACTGAAATACTACACAATGGTATAAGCACGTCTCAGGAATAAATTTTATCACAGTTCATTCTTCAATTAAATGCCGTAAATTGATAATGAACCTTCTTAAAAGACTTCAAATCCCACTGCATTCCTAACAGATCATGCGACTGGATCTTCTATTTCAAATGAGGTAACACTTGAAATTGATTCACATTCTGATTCAATAACTGAATCAGTTTGGACACAAGAAACATTCAGAGTAGAAGAACTAGATAAAGTTATCAAAGAGGGATATACAGCAATGCAGCCTATTAGATTTCAGACACTGTCATCAAAAATTCAAAAAGAAATGTCTCTTTTTTGAAAATGGAGGGAGACGTGGCGACTACCTGGAAAGAATATACTTCTATTTAACGACGATAAAGCCTACTAGAGTAGAGTCTGAACGAGCATTTTCTTCGGCAAGACAATTTGTAACAAAAATAAGAAGCCGTTTGAACGATGAAACGCTGGACAACTGGTGCATTTTAAAGCCTACAAAAATACAGGAAATGAAGAAATTTTTCAAAATTAATTTTCTACTATTTTTATTTGTTTTTTATGATGAATTAAGTTTTTTTTATTTCTTTCAATAAATAATAGTATTAAGCCAATTTTTTTAAATTATGTTTTCAGTTTTAATATGTAATTTCAGCTATACTAACGTGTTAGTATTTTTCATAAATTGTCCAATCCCAATCCCGGGATTTGGATAAAGTAATCCTGAGATTGAAAATATTACACGGGATTGTAAGACTTAACAAGCAGCTCTGCATAATCCCTTTCGTCGGATGTTTTACTACGGTGTTCCGATATTTCTTCATGAGTGCTTTGTCTTACATAGGCAATACTTTAATTACCTGAATACCGTTTTTCTGAGTAGTGTCTTTTAAATATATTACTAGCTTTCATGGCCCGGCGTTGCACGGGCTATTACCGAGGTATAACTTAATCCACATGTTAATCTTCATTTTTATATTTGTTAATGCTGAAAATCCGAATACACTCAAATAAAATGGAGAAAAGGGTGAAAGCTCAGGGGTCGTCCTCGTTACTTGACCGTGGTTGAAAATTTCGAAGTCCGTCGCCAAAAAACTCTGGAGTAGGTGAACAGTGCGACTTTAAAAATCCCTCACTCACATTTCAATTCTTTCGTTGCAATTTTTTAGGCCCCGGAAACGAAAATGTAGCTTTTTTAAAAATAGTTGTATGTTGAAAAAAGACAGAGAAGTAGAAATTTTTAAAATTACAAAATTTCACTACTATTTTAAATTTTGAAGTAAAATTGTGAGGATTTTTTGAAATGTTCGACACACGGAAAAAAAGTTTCATGCAATTATCTTTACGAATGAAGAATTTATTAAATGATTGATTTAAGTATTTTGAGTGTTTTATTAAAATTCGTTCAAATAAGTTTTCGGCTTTTTATTTTTTAAATCACTGATTCTGAAAGTTTTAAAAATCATTTTTATTTAAACGCAACGATATTGATTCATATGAGAAAAAATCATAAAATATGCAAAACATCATTGTTTTGTAAAAAAAAAAAGTTGTTTTTTTCTATAAAATTCTTTAAAGAAAGATAGTTTTTGGCATTTTATTTTTTTAATCATTGATTCTAAATGATCAATGACTTTTTTAAAAATCATTTTCATTTAAATGCATCGATATTTATTCATTTTAGAAGAAATCATAAAATAGGCAAAGTATTATTATTTTGAAAAAAAAATCCGAATCGTGACAAATAAATGATGTTTTGTATTTAATTTATTCAATCACTGATATTAAAAGAGCAAAGTATGAATCTTTTTAGTTCAGATGGTTTACTTATCATAGTTATAAGAAATCCTTATACGTAACGATTGAAAAATTTCGATTAATGATTTACAGAAAACAATTCTTTTTTACTTAAAAAATGTATATTTAAAGCAACAAAGAAAACGTTCTGATATAATATATTACGAAAAACCAAGCATATTCATTATTTTCTGTAACTTTTTCCACTATGTAGACGATCTAAAATTTTAATTTTGCTATGTAAAGATATTTTTTCATTTCATTTGTGTTCTTTAAAATTTCTTCTAGCACGGTAAAACAAGTAGTTTTAATATAATAATAAAATTTCTACAAAATCCATAATAATATATCTCTAACCAGTAAGTATGGTTTGGTTTTATAAAAGTTCGAATAGAAAAATGTAATTGATTTATACCTTTCTGCTGGTAAAAGTTACTGTAATAAGTAACATGAAGTTTGATTATGCACAAAAAAAAGGGGGATCCCAGTTTTTAGACAGGAATAAATTGAAAAAAATGACGAGAAATTTGATCGCCAATGTTACCAAAATAACGAAACTTTAAAAAAAAATGACTACAGAATTTTTCTTTTTTTAAATCACACTTTTTAAAAACCGCGTAAAATTTAAATTGTGTATATGTCAATTTTATTTAATTTTTCGATTTGTTCTGCAGATGGCACAATTTTTCTTTAAACCATATATGCTCCAATATTCATTGAAAATTTTAACTGACAAAACAGTGCTCATTTACATATTCTTCCTTCCTATTCATTATTTGTGAAAACTTTGGGGTTATCTAGAACCCAAATGGCAGTGCAATGCTTCTTCTGCATTGTTTTACACTAAATTTTTTTACAGAAATATTTATTTTTTCTTTAAAATAATACTAATCAATAACTTTCGTTTTTTCCTGACTAACTTCGATTCCATTGTTTAACCGTCACTTGTAGTAAAAAAAAAATGCACCCTCATACCAGTATTCAGCAAACGAGGTACTAGTTGTGTAATTTTGAATGCATTATTCACCGTTACTCAATTTTTAAACACGTTTCGCACGACTCACTTTACACGTGTCAAAAATTTACATAAAAAAACTACCATGTTAAAGCAAGCTTACATGTGTTTCAATGTCGAGAAGTTTTTAGCGCATTTTTCACGTAGCGTAAAAAAAGCGCTATTAGGACGCAAATTTCGTCTTCGTCTTCGTTCCATATTTTGTCGTACCTTTTTCTCAGCCAATAAGCAACCGATTGACCTCGGGTTTTCCGCATTGGGTCGCATTTGTGCCCTAGATGAGCCGAATCATATTTAAATTTCCCCTTACTTTCCCCGAATTTTCCTACAAATTTTCCTGAATTTCGCTAGTTCATAACAAAATTTTCTCAAATTTTACCTAGTAAATTTATTGTTTGCAAAAAGTTTTTTTAAAAAAAATCTATCTGCATTTTGGAGGAAATCTTCACAAAAAAAGTTCAGAAAACAAGCCTTTTTATAGTGCTGATACAGATATGTGTCATTATTTTATTTTCAGCTCAATAGTAGTACATTTAGAGGAGTGGTACAGTACTACTTTCTGTTGTAAAAAGTTCATTAGTTGCATTATTGTAAAATACAACATGTGAAAAACGCGCTAAAATTACTTGGCCATGCTAATGATTGATATCTTGTTTATTTCATTTGCTGTAATTTTTTTCATCGTAGAATACTTTTATTCAGTGACCAACTCGGGAAGATTCTAATTTATTAGTGAATTTCGCGCTTTTTTTCAGTGTTGCTATTGTTTGATGCAGTGGCGCATACAAGGGGGAATCCATAAGTCCCAAACCTCCCCAGAGCCCTTGATTTTTTTTCCGATTGATTATAATCTTATGTAGAAAGAACGTAAAACTTAATTAAATATTTGTCATCAATAATTTATTTTATGAATTAATGCTAATTATTTTTTTCAATAATTAGCATTAATTAATAAAGTAATATTAATTATTGACTCAATATTTGTTTTTTGTTCGCGACAATCGACAAAATCAAAATCATACGTTTGGGGGCTTATTGGGGTATGATATGAGAATGCGGAACTTTTGACCTAGGACCCCCCCTCCCCCTATGAAAAGGCCACGGTGGCCGAGTGGTCTAGGTATCGGATCATGGCTAGCATGTCATGAGTTCGATCCTAGTACCACTAAAGATCCGCCGTGTAGGGGCACGATGCACGTTAAATCTGTCGAGAGCTCAAACGTTCTCCCGTTGGTGTGGTGTGGTAGTTAGGAGAGGGGGTGCCAGCTCAGGTGTCGTCCGCGTCACTTGACCATGGTTCAAAATTACGCGGACCGTCGCCAAAAGCCCTCGTGTTGCTAATCAGTGCGACGTTAATATTCTCTCACTCACTCACCCCCTATGAAAAACTCCAATGTGTGCAACTGGTTTGATATTTTTTTAAAATTGTTTTTTGAAAAGGAAATTTTGTTTGAAGCGTTGAACGGATTGAAATACATAAGTTACTCAAAATATTAGGCAATTATTTAATTAGAGCCACAAATTGATACATTATTTAAATGTATATATGGAGACAAAATTTTAGGAAATTATGCTAAGGATTTTGTAATGTTTTTATGTTATGGCCGTGGGAAAGATTTTGACCCAAATGTCAACATTTTAAGTGATTTATACGAATATTGCATAAAATACAGGGTGTCCGGGCTTAATTATCCAAAAGTTATGGCTTATTATTACGGAACTACCCATCAGACTGCAATAAATTATCCATCCATGGATTAGAAATCCCTCCGAGATTTTATAGGTCTATTCCGATCGGCCGCACGTACGCGCATTATTCGGCAATCGCAGACGATAAACTTGTTCCACTGACTTCATTAGTAAAGATGCGGACGCAACAACAATAGGTGCAGGGCATAGTTTAGTCAACGGAATTTAAATCAGTCTTGCGTGTACAACAACGTGTTCAAACAGAATGGAATGTCGATCTTCTAACATCAAAATCTATCCGCCAATGGGAAAGAACTTTAAAGGAGACGGGAACTTAGGTATCTCAAAAACTGGCAAGTATCCTTAAGTTTTCGTAATAGAAAACACTGTTGATCGTGTGCGTGACTCATTTAGTAGGAGTCCTAATAAGTATATTAGGCAAGCCAGTAATGACATTTCATTCTGTTTGAACACGTCGCTGTACACGTGACTGATTTCAATTCCGTTAACCAAAGTACGCACTGCACCTTTTGCTGTGGCGTCCGCATCTTTACTAAAGAAGTCAGTGTAACAAGTTTATCGTCTGCGTTTGCCGAATAATGCGAGTACGTGCGGCCGATCGGACTACACCCAAAAAGCTCAGAGGGTTTTCCAATCCACCGATGAACAGTTTATTACATCCTGATGGGTAGTTCTGTAATAATAAACCACAACTTTTGGATACTTTAAGTCCGGACACCCTGTACAACTAAGCAAATACAACACACTTGAAACATATTCACAGTTATTGCAGTTCGGTCATGAAAACACTAGAAGTGAATGGAGCAGCAATCAAGATATCAAAAGTTCCACAATTACAAGAATTGAATTTCTACATAGTCTATCTTCATTCCGAGATTCGAATAACATATCTGGCGAATACAGAAAAAAAATTGTTGCCAGATATTAGAATGTACAGCCAATGCATGCAGAAAAAACTGTTGCCAAATATTTGAATCCCATTCTATTCAAGTAGACAGATAAAATAAGTTCACAGATAAAATAAATGCAAACAAAGCCACGGGACAATTAAATATACGTACATAAATGACAGGGGAAAAAATACAGAACATTGATTTAACTTCAGTTTATTATCAAATGATGGTTTCATAATGATTCTGGTAACAGAGATTATGCACAGAGAAATGTTGAAAACAGAATAGAAGTATTTTTGTTAAACTTAGCTTCTCTTTTTCCTTTTCTAAGGAAAAAGAAAGCTTCCAATAATTTGACATTGCACAAAAAAGCTAAATATCGTAAAGTCTTTGTATACATTAGATTTGCAAAAGTCAAGCTTGTGCCGCGCGCGCGTGCTTGACTTTGCCATAAAAATCCCCAAATACATCTTTTTAAAACCTTATAGGTAGACAAAAGCTTTAAATTCCAGATTCAAATATGAACAGAAGTGTAAAATCATTTAACATTTATTCTATTTTTCACCAAGCATTTTCCCATTAAATTGAGTAACCAAATCACATTAAGTAACCCGTCAATATCACAAATAAACTTTAAAAATAATAAATATTGGAGCTTACTAATGCAAAAGAAAGATTTTCAGGAAAACACGATTACTTATCTCATTTTTGACAACCATCAATAACTAATTTGACGGTTTTCAAAAATGAGGTCGTCCAAT
>BMAO01003760.1:0-21018 GCA_019973975.1 Trichonephila clavata | reverse complement strand
TCTTTGGTTTAGTGCAACAAATATATGTTTGCTTTTCTACTTCGATCTATAGTCAGAAACTTCTAAATCGTGAACTTAAACTGAAATTTACCTTAAAAAGTTCAAGCCAGACCAGATGGTCTTGTCACTACGATCCTTTTGAAGCCTCAAGAGATAAATATTGTAATATCATGAATATTCTTAATACATTTAGTGACAATGAACACGAGAAAATTAATTCTAAAAAAGAGGCAGCAAATTTATTTAAGAAATTAACAAAACTCGAAAATGCCATCTTAATTATATATTGGGAAGAAATTTTAGAAAGATTTAATTCAGTGAACAAAAAAATAACAGATTCTGGGGTTTGGACATCTGTGAAGGGAATAAATTCATTATGTCATTAAAAACATCTATAAGTGATGTACGACATGTGAATCAGATCAAAAATGAAAGGAGTATCAAGACCCAGCTAAAACATTAATGTAGAAACAGAATATAGCGATGTGAACTAGAGACGGTTTGTTTCAAAATTTACAGATAAATTCACAGAAAAAGCTGCGTATGGGACAGAAAATTTTAATAGAGTCACGATTTATTGTAGTGTTAGATAAGCTAATCCTTGATTTAAATAGAAGAATTCAAGTGTATATATATGCAGAATATAATAAGAAATTAAAATTTTTGATGGATTTGCAAGATCAAAGTAAGGAGAACGTCGATCTGGAGAGTATACGTGCTATTACTGATTACGATTCAGATGATGTAGACCAACATTTAGTAAATGAAGGTGTTCAGTTAAAAACTTATCTAAAACTGAGCTAGAGTCTTATACTTGTAGTGATATATACAATTTAATTTTTGCAAAGAAACTAGTTCAGGTTTTTCCAAATTTGTATATAATTTTAAAGATTTTTCTAACGATCCGTATTACTAGCTGTGAAGTGGAGCGTGCGTTCTCTAAAATGCCAAAATAAAAAATATGGACAACAGTGACAAATACTATAGGTTAGCTATTAATCACTTCTTTCTATTAATATTGACCTCACCAAAGACTTAAAATGTGATGAGCAAATAAAAGAATATTCAGCATAAAATGTATAGAAAATATTATTATATTATTATTATTATATATTTTTTTTTTTTTTTTTTTGTAAATTATGTTATATATTTCTTATAACGTATTAAAATTGTTTTAGGAAAAAACTTTTAAGTTTCGTTTATTTAAAATTTTTCTGCACAAGTAATTTTTAGGAAAAAGGCAAATTTTTAATTATTTAGGGGCCTCCAGATATTGTTAGCCCAGGGCCCCCAAAGGTCACGGTCCGGCCCTGATCAACACTCATTTACATTTTAATGCATCACCTGCAAAATATCAAACTGTATATATATATATATATATATATATATATATTCTGCCATATATCTAGGTAAGAGAATCTTCCTTTTAAATTTACTTCATTTGCCACTTCGCTATTATTTGCTAATTTTGTTTTAAGCTACTTATTTTTATTACCATAAATGTAATCTATATTGTTACTATTATTAAATAAGAGCTTATATGACTGAATTTTATTTTCTTTGAATTCTCTTATGAAAGACGATTGGATGATATTAAGTTCGGAAAATTGGTTTTATAAATATTTAAAAGAAAAATTTTGATATAGGATCAAATTCTTTGTACCATTGCATTAGGTCTAATACGAAATATATATTTAAAAAAAAATTAGCATGTGTGTGTTATGATCTTGTTTAATTTCAAAAGAAAAAATAAAATAGTATTAAATATTAAAAGCAAAAATCAGTTTCATGAAATACTGCATCAATTTCAAAAAACATTTCACGTTACTTTGTTTCATGTAATAAAAATATATATATTATATACTATACTTTTATCAAAAAAAAAAATAAATAAATAAAATATATATTACATTTTTTAAAACACAGTCACTCATGTTCCTGCTGCCATCTACTGTTCAAAAAGGAGTCTAAACTTCAATAATATCAGATATTTCTTTTTCGTTAATCAGTTTCTCAATATATATATATATATATATACATTTTGAAAATATTGTACACTTCCCTGATGCATATTTTCTTTCATCTTTTATGAAATGCACACAAAAGAATAAATAAACAACATTTTTTTAAATAAAAAATGTGATATATTTAAATCATTTCTTCAATGTATTTGGGTTCAATAGGTAAAATTGAGCAATTTTCTTCTTTTAATTGCTTATGACAATGGAAATAAAGAGTTGTTACGGAAGTACTGAGAATAAATATTGGTAATATGCGCATGAAATTAATAACCGCTCAAGAGGGAAGGTGACTCAATAAGACTTAGCGCGTCATAATCAAGCATGTACATTCTGCTATCAGTTCCTTGCATTGGTGTTTTCATTCTAATAGTTTGATCGATTTATAATTAATCCTTAAAAAGATAATTATTTTCAATTGGAATGTCTACCATCTATCTTGTAAAAATTGTAATATCAACTTGACTGTAAAATAAACTTGACAATTTCTTCATTCTTAACAACTTAGTGAGAACCACGTGGTCAGTCTCAACTACACATGCCAACATTTATCCGAATTTTCTGGTTTACAGAAGTGGAAGGCATACAATTTCCATTTTCTCTCCGATTTCCTGTGACGCAAAGTAGTAACGTACGGGAAGGAAATGGGGAAGAGGAATAAAAACTATGCCAAAAGATAAAATATTTTTTTCTATGGAGGAAGTTTGAACCCCTCAAAATCCCACCTTTGTGTACGCTACTGTCATTGGTTGTGAAAATAAAATCGGAAACTTGACAAACAACACCCCCCCCCCCCCCACAATTGAAACCGCTTCTCTGAAGAGCAGTTCCTTCTTTAAAATGGGTGTATCTTCAAGTTTAATCTTGTAGGAGGAAAAACATGTAAATGTGTGATTAGGCAAAATTGGGTAAGAATAAAGAAAAAGCATAATTAAAAAGAAAGTCGAAAAGTCGAATAGGAATGAAAAGGAAATCCGTCTGATATCACCTGTGTTTATCAGAAAATACAAACTCCATGGTAGATAGAGCAAATTACTTGTGTGTATAAATGTTTTGGTTTCTTAAATTCTAAACTACAGAATTTTGACACCAAGGTGGGCTTTATGTGTGGATTTTTCATACTTTAAAGGTGTGAATCTAAAATTTTATTTTTTTTAACTGCAATAGCATCTAAGGAAATATATTTCTCAAATAATAATAAGAAATATAATTATATACATTTTTTGAAAAAATACAAAAAATTGTTTTTTTGCAGCTTTTATTCACTTAAGCTATTGGAAAAAACTTGGTCTGAAATTGAATATCACTTAAAAAAATAGAAAAAGGGTAATTGAACAAAATTTATAAGAGCATATAGTTGTGTGACAAGTAATATACCATATTTTTGTACATAAACATCAATTTACCTCAAAGATTTTTGCATTCTTATTCAATTCCAGGATGTCTGTGGTTTCTCCAATAAGTACAACTTTAAAAAAAAAATCTATCTAAACTGTATGACTCTTAACTCTTTGTCGAAGAATACGTAGCTTTGCAAAATGTGGATAAAAAAAGAATTTTATGGGGTTTTGTTTTTGACTCCTGTGCGGATATTTCTGTTTTGCTTAATATTTTAATCAGATTTTGTTAAACAATATACTGAGAAAAACTCAATCAGTGAAGAGGTTGTGAAATTCCTACTAATGAAAAGCTAAGAAAAATTCTTCAGAGGGGAGGCACATTAGGTCTTTGCATGAAGGCGACGAACACCTTAGGATCGGCACTAATGATAATTACCAATTTGCAGCCCCATTTGAAAGGAAAAAAATATTTTAGCAAAGGGTTATGAAGAATTTTCAATCAAATTACAGGCTTAAGTTAGTTTTTAGCTGTATTTAGAATCTTAATCTACATGTGAACATTTTTTTTCAGATTCCTTAAAGCAAGAAATGTTTATGTTTCCGATTAATACCTCATTTCTTATTTAATGTACCACTTCGTATATTTTTGAAGAAAGGGGCACTCAAATGGAAATTTCCCACATTAATTTACGTTATTTATGTATCAATATGTACACATGCATGTATATTTATAACTCTCATGTTGAAAATATACTAGGATTGAAAACTTCAAAATTAACTATGCACTGCTGCCATCTGTTAGAAGTATTTCAAAGCAATTGTAGAAGATGTTTTGCTTTATCGCGGGAAAGATATTTCTGATTTCTTATATTAACATTTGAATATAAGTTCAAGCGCACACACACAAAACATGCATTGTTAAATGAAACCAAAATCTTTGGAAATATTTTATAACAGTACAATTTTATTCACAAATGCTTGAGAAATACCAATCAAAATAGAAAAGTTAGAATTTTTTTCAAAACAGTAAATAAAGAAATAATTATGATAGTTTTCGTTTAAAAATTTAAACTTAAATGAAGCTTTTTAATAAAATAAATAAAAAAAACTTTGATCTATGAATAAAGTTTGAATAAAACTGATTTCTTTGAAGAAATTATTGAAAGTAGATATCGGTAAATCGGTACATTTCAGTTTCTCAGGTGCAAATCTCGCCAAACAGGTTTTATTGGCGAAAACCACATGAATTAAAAAATAAATATATTGTTTTTTTTCTCTTTTTTATGTATTTTGAAAAAGATGTTGCTGATTAAAAAAAAAAGGCCTCAAGTTGTTTTGAAAAATATGATGGTAAAAGGTTTACCAGCAGGAAGATTCGATTCGGCGTCGGTTATATCATATTTTGGGACTTCATTGCCAGCACCGGTGAAACAAAAAAAAAACCTCAAATTATCTCCCATTTATGACACTTACTTATTAGCACATATATCTATATATTGGAGGAGAAATTGCAACAATATTTCACTTAAATTTTGAAAAAAATTTCTAGATTTATAAACAAGGTTCTTCAAAGTTTCAAGGTTATTTCAAATCACGCTGAAACAATTTTTTTTTTATTACAGGGTAATGCATAAATATAACAAGATTTTGTGATGGTTTTTGATTTTTCTAAAATGTTAACTGTCTAACGTAAAATTATTAACAAATGGATGATGGTCTAATGTAAAATTATCAACTAAATACTTTTTCTACTCTGCTTTTGAACAATTTACTACAATTTGAATAAAAAAAACACTTTTAAAATTTCTATAAGTTCTTAATTAAATTTATTGAAATCGTTTCAATAAGACATCTAGCAAAATAAAGAAAAAGAAATAAAATATTTAATTGTAATTTAAATGTATATTAATTTTAATACATTAGGTGGGAATTCGGCAGTGTCGCAATGTAAACCTCCACATCTTCGGGGGGGGGGGGTTCCTTAAGCCAAAATGACGTCAAGTACGGTTTAGTGCACCAAATCTAATTTTACAGGTGGCCCTAATATTATTCGCTTCACCACTAAAATTTGAGGAAAATACAAATAATTTCCCTTTACAAAATAAATTTTTAACACTAAAAATAAATTAGAATATTTGAAACACATTTATATATAAATACAAAAAAAAAAAAAGAAGAAGAAAAAAAAGATATATAAATCTACCCATCAACTAATATGTTACCTTTTTTTGATATCATAAAAAATTGGAGAGTTTTCCCCTCAAAATTATAATTATAATTCTACTACTAATTCTAACACTACAATTCTACTAACTATGCATTCAAAAAAAATATATCCTAAAATTATGTATATAATTATTATAATATTTATTAAAGAAAAATTATAACCGTATTTTATTAATGCTATTTAATTTCAAACAAAACACAAATAAAATACTAACTCACATATTTGTTTGCTGAATCGTGAATAATATATATATATATATATATATATATATATTTTATATATATATAATTTTAAAATAGATATAATAATATATATAATTATCCAGGCCCTGTATTAATAATTCTTATAAACTTTGTTTTAAGTTCATTTTCCCATGGACGCAAATAAAACAGCACAATTACTAATAAACTAATAAAGAGAAAATAATGAAGAAGGAATTAATAAATTTATTATTTCATACAAGAAAAATCTAGCACTGAATATGTAAAAGCAAATGTAAGTAAAATACGGAATTTGTTAAGTTTGCTTAAACTTAGGATTATAAAGCATGGTATAATATATATATATAAACACATTTTAAGAGGCATCAACTTCTACTTACTTATATTATCAGAATAATATAATGTAGAAGAATTAATAAATTATTATTTCATACAAGAAAAATCTAGCACTGAATATGTAAAAGCAAATGTAAGTAAAATACGGAATTTGTTAAGTTTGCTTAAACTTAGGATTATAAAGCATGGGTATATATATATATATATATATATAAACATATTTTAAGAGGCATCAACTTTCTACTTACATTATATTATCAGGAAGAAAAATATAAATTTCTTCATATATTTTTAAAAAGAAGCAAACGTAGTCCTAAGCTTAAGACTTTGTAGTTATATTAACCGGCTTTTCATTTCCAAAAAAAAAATGATTTTAACTTTACGCACAGAGTATCTCAGACCCAAGGGTGTTTACATTCTGTCTTTACCGTAAAATTTACATAAAAAGGTGAAAAAGGAAGAAAAATCGGAAATACAATACCTTTATTACACTTTTCACACGTAAATTAAGTTTTTCTGTTCTTTTTATTAGGGCATTCAGAGCATTGTTTATAAACTCCTTTAGTGTTCATCGCGAGCGAGTGCGATGTTTTAACTGGATTTAATTTTTAAAAAATTCATAGAAACGTTGCTGGCTGATTCTACATTGTTTACATTCTCCTGTAAATCGAAATCCAAAACGCTTCAGAAATCAGCATCTGGTTGAATGTTTAGTAGATGGTTTCTGGCTACTTAACAAAATAATTTGCGCATTTACTGTCGCAACGTTCAACAACACAAACAATATTGTCATTGAGTGGCGATTACATTTTATAGCCATTGAATATGAGGTGGTCATTTTATCAAGGATGATAATTGTTCCCTCAATTAAATTACCTGGATAAATTTGCTTAGAGGAATCATACTTGCTATTATACTCTTCATCATTCGATTCCTCCTCATCATCCCCGCAAAAAGTCTATCTTCTTCCGAAAATACTGTTTTATTTTATCTATTAAATACTGTATCTATTAAATTACTTAAATATCACATTTCTTCATCATAACTACAATAATACGCTATCGCATACGAAAGATTTTAAAAAGTGCTCAGGCATTTAGAACTGCAACAGCGATTCACGAGCAGGGTATGACGTACCCAAAGAGGCGGTATCCAAAAATATACCTTTAGAATTCGCTTATAAGCTAAGGCCCTTCAAAGGATATAACCTTAAAGTCAGCTACACGAAAAACTATTCATTTTCCGAAAAAGATTTAGATGGAGTCTTGAAAAAAGTTAGGCGGTGGGTATGACATAACCTGAGTGTGAAATGACGGTTTAATCTCGCTAATAACTGTCTTGCTTTTTTCATGCTTTGTGAAAAAAGCAAGTACTATAGCACCATACATTTGTAATATACATATACATTTGTAATATTTTATTTTTATTTAGAATTATATATTTTCTGTATTTTATTGACCCATATATGTATACATAGGTGATCTCTTTCCATTACTAATATTCAACGCCTTTATGAATTCGAAACTGAGCATCTAATGAATAATTTGCTCGAAAGTTATATAAAAGTAATTTAAAACATATTTTATACCAAAATAACTACAATCTTTTAGTAATGTACAATAGCTCTTTAGAAAATAGATAAATATATTTTAATTCATATCATAAAATTGAAAGAGTTTCAAAACCATTGCCTTTGAAATGTATTTTATGAAAATTTAAATAACTCACAATATACATAGTTTAATAAAATTAACTTTAATTCTGCCTACTGATGTTATTGAGCCGGTTCAGAGAAAAATATTTTCAATGTAAGTAATATACATGGATTATTTTAGTTTCAATATGTTGTTCGGATTTTTGTCACCGTGCGAGATAAATTGTAAGTTTTAGGTTTTGGAAACATTCTTAAAAATCTAATAATCTTAATCTTAATAATAATCTAATGAAAATATAATCTAATAAAAATATAAACTAATAAAAATATAATCTAATAATCTTAATAATAATCTTAATAATAATCTAATAAAAAATAGAATTCCAATGAGAACAAAAAAGCAACACAAACCACGCCAGGAAACTTAAATAAAAAAAACAACTTAATTCTAAAGAATATAACTCTTTTTAAAACATAATTAACTAATTAAATAAAGTTCTAAGATGTAAAAATTTCAAGATAGCAATTTCGAAGTAATTCTTTATCGAATAATGTGTAATTGTTTCTCGTTTTTCTAATTATTTTAAAGTCAAGTACTTTTTAAAATTCTATTTTACTGAAATTTGAAACCACTTTTACTATTCGTTTCAGACATTATTTGCTGTGGTTTTTATATTACACTTCGTAAAAAAGATTAATTAAAAAGCGTATTATTTTATTTATCTTCTTTCGTTTTACTTACAACTATCGCGGATAATTGTTTTTGTTTAAAAGTACTGTCATTAATTTATTAAATTTAAGAAAACTTGGGCTCCTATATTAAATGTAATATTCTTACTTAACACACAAATTCTCTGATAAAAATATTAGTTTAATTATATCGGAATTTTTTTTTCTTTTACAGAAGTGTTTCGAGTTTGATTTACAATTAATTAAATTTTAGCCAAACTTGTGGATGTTTATAGCACATATAGTCTAAGACAATTTTGTAAATTTATTGACAACACTTTTTAAACACTTTGTCTAACTACAACATTTTGTTTATTTATTTTTTGTGATTGAAAAATAATAGGAGCAAGAAGCATTAATTACTTTAACGTTGCAAATGTTACATACATTGTATAATTTCCTGGAACATTTTTTTTTTTGAAATCACAACTAATTCGCTACAGAACAAAGCAACGTAATTAGTTTGTGTATTTTTTAAAAACATTTCAAGTAATCCTTGTAAGCCATTGTAATTATTAATTCGGTTTTGCAAAAAAGAAACACGTTAGCTTTCTATTTCCAAAGTTATTCTTTTTTGTATCGAAACTTCATTTATCAAAATCAACCAATCTAGAAAACAAATTATCTTTCAGAATTAAATGTAAAAATGTCTTCTATTCGAAATGATTTCTCTTTTCTGTAAGTAATTAGATTTCAGAAATTAGCTTTTCAGAATTAAAAATAATTTTTCCACTTACACCATTCGGAAAAGTTAATATCTTTACCTTCGGGTTGTCTTAGGCAAAACAGTCATTTTATTTTTACTATTGGAATCTTCCATAACTGTTAAAAGAAAATAATGCCTTTAATTTATTTTCGGCCTTTCCTTAACCTTAAGTTAACTGAAAGTAAATTAATAAGTTTTCAGAATTTGGTTTTTAAATCTCTTTTTAATTACTATACTTCGTTACTTGAAATTTAAAAAGTCTACGTGTTTGTTAATTAACTAAATCGTATTTTTTTGTGGGCAACTTTTGTAAAAATGATGCTTTCTGACTTTGCCAAAACTTCTGAAACTTGAGAGATATTTATAATAGCAAAATAAAATTAGTTAATAAAATACATAAGCAGTAATATAGACATTGACTTTAAAAACGTACAAGAATTTTAAAATTAAACTGTTTAATAAAATAATTGAATTTGCAGTTTAATTGACTTTACAATAATCTCTCAAGTTGAATATTAAAAAAAAAAAATTCAAATCTAAGGAAACATATTTTTTCAATAAGTTAACCATGAATTCATGAATAAACTAATTACCACGTTTATATTATTAATTTGAGCAGTAGAAAACACAATTTCAAATTGTTTAAAAAAGGAACCTAAACGTCATGAAAGAAAAAATTAAACCAATATGTTTTAATGAACTAACTATAGGTTGTAAGCTATTTTCTCTAAAAAATCATATTTGTGTGATTTTAGTTGCCTTAAAGGATATTACACTAAATCCTAGTGAGCATTTCAAGGCATGGGAAGTTTCATTACATAGGAAATAAGAAAATTGTATTGTTTCAAATGTTACCAAATCTGATGGTATAACCTTTAAGCAGACCTACCTGCATTTTTTCACTCACTTCAACGAAATTTTTACTGATGAGTGATGATATGAGTATTAGTAGGTTCGAAATTCAATTCAGACAGTTAATGCAAACATAAATATTTGTTTCTGTGTCCCCGATGCAACATTAAAATTTGTTTATGCGATGATGAAGTATTTACTTAGATGAAAGTATTCAACTGTAATCGTGATTGATTAAAATGACTTGAGCGGGAATATCCTTAATATATTCCCAAAGTATAGCTATTACATTATAATATATATTTTACAGTACATATATTGCAGCAATATGATATGCCAATATAACTCATATTACCAATTAATATTTTAGTAAGCATATATTTGACGTTAAATATTCTTCAAATTCAATAACTCTCGATACAGTCTGGTTACACATTTCACCTCAATGATAATTTACAAGTTTCAATTATTCTAAAGGATACCACTTTGTCATATATTATCATTTACTAATAAAGTATTAAATAATTGAAACTTTCACAACATAAGACTGATATATTCTTCTATGAATTATAAAAAAAAAGAAAAATTTAAGAAAACTTACTGTGAAATTAACACAAATTAAAATATTTTTTGCTTATTCGGGGCTTATTTCACCATTTAATTGTTTCACAAGTGTAAAAAAAAATCTATTAAGCAAATTTCTAGAAATGTCAATGAATGAACATATTTCTAATAATTATATTTGATTTTTTTGACTTTTTTTTAATCAAAGGAGAAAAAATATTTTGTACTGAAAAATTTATTATTATAAATATTTAAAATTTGAAGATATGTATGAGATAAAACTATTTTCTGCGCAAGTTTGCTCTCATTATGCTACAAAAATTACAAATAATATATTAAGTGTTAACAAAGACATGCATTGTAGCTAATTATCACGAAAAAAAATAACCACAATGAATGAAAAAAATAAACACACACACACACACATATATATATATATATATCATCTTCAAAGAAAAAAATTATTTTGGGTTTACGAAAAATTTATACCTAAAAATAGAAATCTAAAACAAACTGATCATTTAATTTCATTAGAATGTAAGTAATATTATGTTATATGATTTCTAAAAATGATATTTCCAGATATACATGTTTCTCAATATTTTTTCAATGAACACGTTCTTAAATTTTTCAGTGTTAGCGTTATTTTATTAAATAATTAAGAATATTTGTAATATCCTAAATTTCTCTTCAAATGACACTTGAAAAACGATTAAATGCATATTATGTAAAAACTACTTTGGAATATTAGTGCATAAAATAATTTCTCTGTGTATTAAGGCACCCGACTACTTACGACAACTTTTTTTTAAAAAAAAAAATGCAGATAAAGGATTTTTTTGGGGGGGGGGGCTTAGGTTTGTTTATTACATTTTAAGAAAAATATGCTAAAAGTAAGAAGTTAAAAAGAAATTATTATGGCTAAAATGGGAAACAATTGGTAAAAAGGTTAAAAAAATAACATATACGGTCCTTTCTGCATCAAAAGATAATGAACAAATTTTCAATTTTTCAAATTTGATGTGTTGCTATATAATTTATTTTTAAATGACCTTCAGGTTAAGAGATAGTTTAATTTTTACAAAAAACTAGAGCCTTCTATCTTAGTTATTGTATGAAATTGCTTAAAGTAATAGTGATTATATCAACATAATTTTGTAATAAAACTGTAAATTTTGTAATAAAACAGTAATTGATCAATCTGAAGGTTAATACACTTCTACTATTATACAGAACATGCACATGAAATTTCAGTTAATTATTTTCAAAACTTTATTAGCAATCGCGCTGTCCCCGTTTGACATTTTCAAAAAAAACACACACACACACATTTTGAGTAATACGCGTTTTAAGGTATGGCATCTTGCTTAAAGTAATGTCATCTGCTTTTACCAAAACACTTGTAGTTTTTGTTCTATTGAACAGAAAATAATAAACTTGGCATTTTTAAAAAGCTAATAACATGATTTATAAAATTAAGTCATATAAGATCTTGTCAATTTTTGGCAAAATTCCCAATTTTAGGGTTGTAGTTTTATTGTACCTTAAATACAAGTTAAACTCATTAAAAACATTTTCATAAGCAAGTAAAATTTACACTTTTTCTCAGTATTTAAGAAAGAAGAGGCTTTCAGTTAAAAATTATTGTATGTAGTGGAAAGGATTTATGAAAATAGCCTTATTGAACCAAATATGTTTTATAAGTTAAGCAATACTTTCAAAAGCTTTCAAAATCCAGAAGTAAATTAAAGTAGTTCAAATCTTAAATAATATATTCCGGTTATGAAAACTAAAAAATAATTAATGATAGTAATAGACAACCAAACACAAATTAAATTTTTTTTTTCTCTAAAAAAATCCATTTGGACAATGAATACATCTGGAAAGTTTTTCTATTCCAATTTATAAAAAGTCTCAACTTGATTAAATCTATCGAAAGGTCCTTCAGCGGCTGATGTATCTAACAAATAACTATGTATTTATCCCATAAAAAGAAGAAGAAAACTTCTATTAAGTTATTTTCGATTATAAAGATTTGCGCGTTTGTTAGATAATTACATTTGCATTTTTATACCAAAACAAATATATATTTTTTTTGTTATTTTTAATACAAATAACGAACTGATTGATTACTTTTATCAATATTCTTTTTTAGCTAATACATCCATTTAAGCAGAGATTTTTTTTAAGAACTTAAAAACACCGTAAATGATACTTCTTTAAAGTATGAATGTTACGTTTAAAAAGAAAAGAAAAATAGTGTTAATAGAAACGTACAATATTCATCCCTATGAAGATACAAACAAATTAGTCAAACAAAACATTACATTAATGGGCATTAAACAGGACATTAATGACTATTTTGTACAGAATAGCCATTAATGTCCTTTATAGTCAAGTTTTAGAAATTATTTAAAGAAGCATTTAAATATTTACAAAAAACTTGTGTCATTTTTCATAAATCTTATGAATTGGGGATACTCACGGTTAATTGTCATAAAGTCTATCGATTTACAGATATTTTAACAAGTTGCACTAACAGTACGGCTAAAAATGATATAAATGTAACATAATAATAGTTATACATAAGATGATAATTTTTAGATTTCAACTAAATATCCTTTTAAACTAAAGCAGAATATTATTACAGCATTCCTTGTTCAGAGATTTATTATTAAAAGAAATGCTTTAAAATCCATTTTTTAAAAAGTAAAGAAATGAAAATGAAATTTAGTACCTAAGGAAAATTTCTAGAAATGTGTAGTCCACGATTAATCAGATTTCAATAATTGAATCATCCAAATACATATACTCATATACTAAAAAAAACATATATTTACCTTTATGTACCATAATTGTGATTATACAATGGTTCTTTTGCATTCAATTATTTCAAATAATATTTAAATCCCGGGTTAGAATTACTGAAGTAGTAACTTTCTGCTAGGAGTAAATTAAATAAATAGTAATAATAAAAAATTATTTAAAGTTTGATTCCACGAACACTTTAACAATAATAATACAGTTCACACATAGAATACAGTAATTAATACATACTCAATCAACAAGAACAATATGTTACGTAAATAAAATTGAAAACTAATTAATTAGTTTTAATTATATATACATATTTTCACATTATTTTTGACCATATGATATAATTCGAAAAATAATAAATGCATCTAGACAATAAAAATTAATGCGCTTTAGTACGTATCATTTTACCATAGATAATATTGTAGGTAAATATGAAAATGCTTTTTTTATATCGGATTTTAAGCACCATAAGTGCTATTTTATTTTAGTGCAACATTTGGAAAATTACTTTGATAATTGATTAAATGAATCATAGATTACAAGCTAGTCAATATGTATGCCCACCTTAATTTGAAATTTAAAACAATACATTAATGACTTTTATATATGGACCTAACTACTCAACAATACTCAACAATTTAGAAGACTAAATTTCAGTATCATGAAGATTTTTAATATCAGATGATTTTAAATATACAATTTGTATAACTTTTTAAAAAAATATTTTCCATTAAATTTCTATAATTATATTATTTTTTCAAGGTGGCTGCGCATTGGTATTTTAAACCTTTGCAGACCTAGTACATTCCCCAGGAGCTGGTACCACTTTTTAGCGCTGCACCATATAGGTGATACCAATTACAGCAAGCAATTTTGACGCCCAGTTTCCTCCACAGAGGGAGACACCTGAGCTCTTGACGATGCTAACTTTGTACTAGGATTTAATTTTGCCGAGAGCATCCAAGCCGAACAGACACTCTAAGGAATATATAAGTATACCCTTTCAATAGATTACAGAAAAGCAAAGCAAATAAGCAAATCATAGCCAAACAAACTTTGTTAAAATTGTACTTTAATGAATTTTACAAAACATATTGTTAAAAAATTTGCTTAATAATTAAAAATGTTAAAAATCCCAACCTATTTATTGAAATTGGATTATGTACCTTCACACTAGATACGGGTAAAATTTTCATAAATTCTATTTTATTTAGAAAACTTGCCATTAGAAAATTATTAATTCATTATAAAAATTATTATTTTACTATTTTAGAAAAATGTGTTGAGATACTAATGCTTTAAAAATAGTTTGAAGCTTTTTTCGAACTTTATTTATTAATTCCTTATCTATTTATTTAAATTGTTTCAAACGATAAAAAATAGCGTTTAAATTAACTTATTTAAAGTATCTTCATTAAATAAAATACAAATTATTGCAATGATTTACTTTTGATTTTAATACTACAAGCCAATTTTACGTATAAAAATTAAAAATACATTTCTTAAATTACCGAAAAGATGTAACCAGTAGCTAATTTTAGAAATTGTTTACCAAAGAGTAAAATTATTTTTGTGTAATCTATAAAATCTATCTGTGTAATCGTTAAAAAATAATTAAATGCTTATTTACATACATATATATTTCTAATCATATTCAGAAATAGCATTTATAATTAATGATATTAACTGTGAATTATTTAATCCTATACATCAATCAGTGTTTGATACATATGAATTGAGTAAAAATTTGAAATTTTGCGTCTAATATATGTGTTAGTGTTTAATCATTACCTTCAACTATGAAAGTTTTTTTCAATATTCCCACGATATACAAATCTGAATATTTTTCTTAAGAAAATCTATGTGTTTAAATATGGATCTTTAATTTTTTTTCTTTCTTATCTCCCTGGAGGTGCACAACTTCTACTACCATTTTCTTCGAGTTTCAGAAAACTAATGTCAGCTTTACTATTACTTATCCTAAAGTGATGGATGATCGTTTTAAATAAAAAAAAGTATTTCAACAAGAATGTTTTATCCTCCTGTAAAACAATGTTACAGCACAGTAGTTTAACTGAAGAATAGGCGCAGAGATGAAAACAGTTTTCAGTTATAGATTATCTTGCACTTACATGGTTACTTGCAGATAACATTAATGTGATTTTGTGTTAATATTTATTTTGATAATACTTGATGTCATTTTCCAATTGAGATAAAAAAATTTTTTAACAAATAAAGAGTAAAGTATACTTAAATTAACATTTTACTCAAGATTATCAATGTACTAAACAGAACACTGTTCAACTATATGAAGTATTTTTAATTCGAGTTTCACTCAAGAATCTAAATTAAAATCTAATTGCGAAAACTGGGCAATGTTGCTTTACCATTTTTACATGCAACGTAAAAATGATAAAGCAACATGCTAATCTTCAAATACCTTGTACAAAAACAGAATACAAACAAACACAATTTTTAGATCTACTTAATGAATTTAATGAGTAAATATTCCTAAGTTTAATAAATGTTCCATACAAATTACAACTTTTAGAATTATCAGACCTTTTTTGAAGTGAAGTTTCTTTTCAAGGCATTGATAATTGTTTTCCTTAAATATACAATACATATTTTATGATTGAATTTAACAGATAATATTATACTTCTATAAATATATAACTTGCGATAAAATGTCAATTGGTAACTGTACGATTAATAAATCAATCAAAATTTATAGTATGTTGTTCTGCAAATTTTCTTTGCAATAATTTTCTTAAAATTTAAATAAATTCTTAAAATAAGTAGTTCTATAATAATAGTTTTAACTCAATTATTTTAAAGGAAACTTGAGTGTTTGATTTTAAAAAAAACTTGGCCACACTTTTTATTTATACAAAAAGAAAGTTCTCTTTGATAAAATAGGTAAAAATAATGTACACAAAAGTGTTAATTACTCAATGGGAAAAGTCAGATTATGTCAAAGCTAATGAAACATTTAAAATCTTAATTTATATTTAACTGGGTCTTTCAAAACAAGTTCAGCTGATCTACAAATAAATAAATGTCACAAGTTTACTACAAATTTTGAATTCAAACTTTTGGAAACAAATTAACTTTCAATAATATTTGGTCTTTTTAAAAGGTTGTTTATGGTTAGTATACACAATTTTGTTAATTATGTTAAGTAAATCGCTACTTACAAAGTCTATCACATTCTGTCTCCGATTCTCTTGCCTCTTCCCGATGCATTCTATCTTTTGAGGAAAGTATAAGATCATCTTCATTATCATCAGAATCTATGCTGGAGTTTCTAAAGTAAAACAAATAAATAATCATGAAAAATGTTCAGTTGCGTGTTTAAGGTATAAAGCCTTAGAATGGTATTCATTTGTCAAAAATATTATAGCTGTTTAAAAATTTTTTTTTTCAAAATCCGTTTTGTAACACGAGCCTTTTTTCATGAAATTCACTAAATAAATTACTTATAAAAATGGACTTAAATGAAATTTTGTTTTTAAAATTATGAATTTTTTCATTCAGGGAAACAGCATTTATTATATTCATTGCTGCGTAATGAATAGCGAAAAAAGGTCAGGAAATAATACTGTACATAGTTTAATCAAATATAATTCATAAAAATGTCTTTTAGATATTTAAACAGAGAAAAAGATATATGTATCTGAAAATCTTACAAAAATGGAAAAAATAACGAAATAGAAATCAGCATTTCTCACAAAAGATTTCACAGCATATTCAAATTTGTTGACCCGTGTATTTACAATTTACATAGAAAAGAGAAATAAATAATATTTCATCATAAAATGTGATATAAATATAGCAATAAAAATACACTATATTTTAATATTATTTATGAAAAAAAAAGCTTAAATATTTCATAATATTATATTGATATCAATGATTTGTATAGCTAAAAACCGAACAACAATGCGGCTTTTACATTTTGGTATTTTCAAATATATAAGATTATACACGTAAATTCCAATGAAAAATTGAATCAAGTCATAGATTCATAGTTCTGGGTATCAAAAAAAAACTACACGTATACTTTTGCAATACGTCGATAAAAAGATTCACATTATGATGTAGTCAAGAAGAGCTTAATATAAAAAAAAGTGCAAAATGGCTCATTTAAGATATATGACTACCCTGAAATTGTAAATTTCGCAAAAAAAGGGCAATTTTTCTCTGAATTTATTTTGTAGGCCATCTTATCAGCTTTATAAAAATAACAAGTTTATTATTTCCCATTTAATAGAACAAAAACTACAAGTGTTTTAAAAAAACAAATGGCACTACTTTAAGCAAGATGTAATACTTTAAATGCGTTTTACTCGAAATGTTTTTTTAATACTGAAACAGGGTTAGCGATTTCTGAAAAAGTTTTGAAAATAATTAACTGACTTTTTTGTGTATGTTCTTTATAGTAGTAGAAGTATTTTAACTTTCAAATTTAACAATCACTGTTTATTACAAAACTTACTGTCTTATGTGAATATAACCACTATTTCTCTTTAAGCAAAGTCATATAATAAGTAAGATAAAATGCTCTAGGTTTTGTAAAGATTAAAATATCTCTTACCACAAATGTCATTTAAAAATGAACAAAGCAACATATTAAAATTTAAAAATTAAAAAAAATTTCATAAATTTTTGTACAGAAAGCACCTCATTTATGTAGTTTTTTTTGTAGATTTTTACCAATTTTTTCCTATTTTAGTAATAATAAGTTCTTTTTCTCTTCTACATTTTAGCATATTTTTCTGAATATGTTCTAAATTCTTCTAAAAACCACAAGGAAATATATCTCCGTTATTTTTTTTTAAAAAGTTGTCGCAAGTATTTGGATACCTTCAAAGTACATTTTTTATTTAAAAAACATATAATATAGTAATAATTTAACAAATTTACCAAATAGCATTATAATATTTAGTTAAATGATTAAATTAGATTTAAAATGTGGGAGAAAAAATAATTCTAAATTATACGAATGTAAAAAGGTTTAATCATTATTATTTTCCATTTCTAGATTTTTTTTGTAGTATTTATTCAATTATAGATACGACATAGTTTCCGCACCAATATTTTTAAAGAGTAAGAATCTCTTAATGTTTAAATGTATTTAGAAATAATTTATGGATGATTTAAATTAAAATATTTTTTTCCAAGCAACTGAGAAATAAGAACAGAAATCAAAATGATAAGAATTCTGACGAAGAGTTACCATGAGGACATATTGTTCTTAATAAAAGTTTTTGTTCAAATAAAATATGGAATAAAATTTCTAAGTAATCTTAAGATACACAATTCTTTAATTTATTATATTTTTAGAATAATATACAACCGAATAATATATTTTTTGACGCATAAGAAAAACTACACAATCGAAAAATGAAATAATTAAAATACACAACACTCCCTTAATGCGAAATGTATTATAGCCAAAAAAATTTTGAGATGAAAAGTTCTGCTTGTGGAAAATTGTCGATTGTTAAAATGCTGATTCTTTAAACTTAATATTTTTGAATATATTTTAAAAAGTACATAAATTGTTGAGCATTATTTTGAAATATATAGCCAATTTTCTTACATCAATCTCATATTTTATGTTTAATATTTGTTTAGTAAAAATATTCTAAGATTGCAATAAAAATTTATAGAAATAAAATCGATTAATAAAATTCTGAAAATTTCTGTAGCATAAAAATGTTATCATATTTCATGTTTCTTTATTCGAAACCAACATCATATATTCTATTTTGCAATATGCGTTTTCTAAATTCATGTTTTAAACATTAGTTTTAGATTATGTTTGAAATATTCTAAAGGATTTATCCTTTATAAATGCTAATCATGCAAATTACGTCATCGACACTTGAAAAGCATATAAGCATATATAATATACGAAAACTTTTTTTCTCTATTGCATTCAGGTATTTTAGATATTTTACACATATTATATTTAAAGCAACTAAAAATTTTATTCTAACTTGTTTGTATAAACTTTATATTATCATAATAGGAAACAAAGATTTAGATTTGAATTTTACAGAAAATATATGTAATAATTTAATACTTAGTTAAAATTTTTAATTTTATATATTTTTCTCAAAATCATAATTCAGAATTTCCTATTTCAAAACGGGTCTCATTTTATTTCGCATTAAGAGATTTTAACGTACATTTAGACATAATTCTTCAGTAAAAGGAATGAACCTTAAATTTTGGACGGATTCATTGGTAATTCCGAGTGAAAGAAAATAGTAATAGCTTACACGTGCCAAGCTCAGCGGTTGAAACTTTCCTGTTGCTGTTTCTAATGCCACCTGTCTGACGGTGCCAGATTGAGGCCCTTGAAATTCATCATGGCAAGGGGCGAGGCGTAAGCTTGTCATTAGATTTTAGCTTTGAGCACCATGCAGATGACAGTATGATTTGGCTCGGTCATACACATAGATGGTGACACCACCTATCTCCAACTCCACAATTTAGGCATGGAACTGGAAGGGAGGGGAAATATTCCCCACCACCCTGCACCCGTCTTTTCTGCTGTGACTGACTATAAGACTTTCGGACCCACTGATTTTACGAGCACGTATTCCGTGTATACTCGGAGGGTATTCAGTGGCATCGGGCATCGAACCCAAGCCTTCCGGTCTGCAGTCCGATGATCTAACCACTAGGCACCCATGGTCACTTAAAACTTTCCTTAAAACACTTAGGTAATTTCGAAAATAAAAATTTCCCTTCATTTGAACATGTGATTAAAATTTTTATATTACATTTTTCCTGGTTCCCCCCCCCCCAGTATTTCAATTTAAAAAAATAAATATATCCCTCTTTTGGTTTTTTGTACTTGAGTGAACATCACGGTTAAAATAAATCTCATGTTGCTAAATAAAATAAACTATGATGTGATCAATATCGGAAAAATTCAAGGAACAAGTTTTGATTTAAACTAATCCAGGCACTTATTAAAGAATTTGTTTCATTAAGCATGATATGTCTGTATGGTAGTTGAATATTCTTCAAATATTTATTTGAAAAAGTTATAAAGAAGATAGAAAAAATGTTTATTTATGATTTTATCCTTTTTAGTTTTCTTCTTTTTGGATTTTTATTTTTAGATTTTTAAAAATTTTTTTAATGGAAGAGGAAGTTAAATATTTCAGAGTAATTCCTTTTCAATTCAATAAATCGTCAAGGAAACTGATGTTCGTTTTTTTCTAAAGCTATACGGTCTCAAAATACAATTTGTGTTCCTAAGAATTTGATCTTTATTTTTATAAATTATTCCTACGTTTATTCTAAAGGGTATTGTTTTCTTATTCACTTTTATTAAAAAAATAAATCAATATTATTTAAACAGCTGTAATGTATTGAGAAACCTATTATTTCGTTCTAAATACAATTCATTTTCGCTTCAGAAGAAAATGAAACATTTAATTATATTTAATTCTCTTCTTTCTTTACAGCATTTATTTCATTAAAAAAAATGAAAGAAAATAAGTTTGAGAATAATTCGCTTTTATTCGTATT
>BMAO01003759.1:0-16899 GCA_019973975.1 Trichonephila clavata | reverse complement strand
CTATATACATTTCTGTTATATTGAATTCAGTATTATACAGCTAAGGCAGCACTGTTGAGGTTGTTAAGGTCTTACTGTATTTGTGTCAAAATTCCATCAAGGATCACTCCTTGTGAAAGTCTGCATTGAAATGCTCAAAGTGTGAACCTTGATAGTTCACAGTAAGTGTGAGAGAGTTCAAGCAAATCTGAAAGTCAATTGGAGTGTGCTGGAGTGTCCTAGAATATTGAAGCCTGTAGAAGTGTCTTTCTAGCACCTGTGAAGCTTTTTAGCGTATCGAGAGTATCCGAGTTTCCACTTTTGATGTCTATTTAAAGGTGAAATACGTCACACCCACAAAAGTGACATGAGCAGAATCATTTTTGTTTGGACATCCTAGTCAGCCATCAAGCGGTGGACTTTAAAAGCCAGAGATTGGCGTGGAAACTGCGCTGGTCACCTCTCTGTCGACTGGATAAAGGGAGATCAAAAAGGTGACTTGCCTTAGAGTATAAGCATTGATGTGTCCAGTCGTGATACTTTCCCACATGAAACTTCATGACCATCAAGAAGTCACTAGTTCCCTAACAGGAAATGGGTATTTAGGTGGAGACTGCCAGAAGACTATAGGAACCAAAGGTTGGTAACTGCTTTTCCTTATCAATGTACAATTATTCTGGACTAAAATCCATCCACAATTGATAACATGACACATAAATAATTTCGCTAACCAACAGCAAATAAAGTGTAAGGTTTCTGTAAACAGAATCACAGATTCTGAGAACCAATTCACCACACAAAGACCAATGCCAATAATCAATGACTTTATTCTCCAATGCCATTTCTTGCTTACTTCTCTCCCCAAGGTGTGACAACTTAGTCAAAAAGTTTGTTACATCTTCATCCATCAGCAAATTCCATATTTTTATTATTGTAGCATTAAGATAGGAAAATCTCGTTAACAGTAAAACAAAAAAGTTTATGGCCTAAAATTGACATTATTTGAAAATAGCACTCCCTATTGATAACATCAGCAACAAGTATAAGCTACAATATTGTTACGAATTTTGTGCAAAGAATACTTAAAATAGTGCAAATAAAATTTATATCTGGATATATAATACATTTATATTATTCTATGTTGTCATTATTTGATGTTAAAATTGTAATACTTGTAAATAACGTCGTTCTTTACATTATAATGGCAAATCAATGATAACTTGGCAATAGAGCCATGTTGGCATAATTTTTTGCGACCATGTTAGCAACTTTGGCTACCATTTTGGAAACTTCGTGACCCGATGGATTATTCTGGAAATTAGAGGAGAAATGCACTAATATCGCAATCTATGAAGCAAGCGGATTTTTCTCGGAAGATCTGTGAGGCTTATAAATAGGGAGATACTCGCTGAAACTCAGTTAATCTAGTTTTGATCATTGAAGAGTAGTATTGATTTGACCGTGAAGAGTTGACCAGCAATTAGCTACTACTTTGGTGGTTGTATAGGATGAGCAAGTGCTTGTGAATAATCTTTTACATACTTGTATTTTAGACACTGATAGTTGCATCTGAGCACTGTTAATGATCTGATGACCTTCCGAGACTTATCCTGCTAATTTTGCTACTGAATCCTGTATTTCAAGGATTGTTTTTGATAATAAATTTCCTTCACTCCTGAAGAACTGTCCTGATTTTGAGACTGATTGCATAAAATCATCAAACTCCAATCTACATTACAGCCATATTTAAAAACAGTATCACCTATTTATGATATTAGCAACTGGTATAAGCCAGAATCTGGCATACTTTCTATGTAATGCAATATACAACTTATAGTCAATATAGCCAATATTCTCAGCTCTTTTAAGCAAACTTCTCACAACATTATAAATATAAAAAAATTTGTGTGTTGCTTCTAAGCCTTACCAATGTCAAACCAACAATATATTAAATAATTATTGGAAACATTTAAAATATTATCATATATATTTTTAATTTTCTGATTATCTTATAAGGAAATACTTAGTAACAAACAAACACATAAAAACTAATACTTTTATCTTATTTAAATCTAAAAATAGCGTGATTTCTTTATACTCTAATATTAAATTTCACCATAAAAAGTAAAAGCAAACCTCTGTAAAAGATATTAATTTAATATGAAAAATACAACATTAAAGAGAGAGCCACAATAACTAAAGTTATTCATAATCCTAAAAATATTCAGATAGTATAAAAGAGCTAATTCATATAAAATAAGAAAATTAATTAAGCAAATAACTATTATATTTACTTTACATACCCATCTGATTGAGTTCTAGTCTCTAAAACTTCAAATCTCTGCCTTCCTTCAGCTTTAATTATCAAATGATTCACTCCATATTCTCCTTCTTCTTCTCGATATGATCGAATTTCAACTGTTGTGCCTATAGTATCTACTGCATTAGTGAAAACTCTGCCAGAAAACCTGAAGAAAATGGTATACATTATTTTTGTTCCAATTTTTTAACTAAATTATAACTTTATAGAACAATCAATAATATTTAGATCAGGGATGCACAACCTATGGCCCATGGGCCAATTTTGGCCCGCGAAGCCTTTAAAGTTGGCCCGCGAATGTCTATTATAAAAGAAGAAATGTCTATTATAAAGGAAAAAATCGCATACGAAAATAGTATTACAGCAAATAATTGTTTTACAGTTGCTCATTAAGTTTTTTTTTTTCAATTTATTACGCGGTTTTCAATATCTTTCCTTCATGGCTATCTGCGAGTACGAGTTTTCATATTGGAGAAGCTCGCGGACGTGATCACCGGAAGCCATTATTTCTTCCATCGCATGGTCTGGATGCAGAAAAGGTCGAAGAACAAATGTGTATTCACACACGCGTGCCGGAACAGTCTCAATTCGAAATTATGCTGAGCCAATCAAAAGTACCTATCGAGAACTCACGTTTTTCTTCATGGTGAGCGCTATCAATAATAATTTTAACTTCTATTTAGCTGCAGCGATCATTCTTTTAAACAACCCCGTGGTTTTGCTAGTAGATCGGGAATGTTGAAATCACTGTCACACAGAACTGATCTGATATTCTTTTTTGTTTTCGCATTTTTAGTCTAGTATCATTTATTTATAAAGCCATATAAAATATTTTAAATAATGAGAGAAAAAGGGAGATTTACAAAATTGGAAATTTCAAGAGGCATGGACAGATAAATACTGTTTTATCTATTACAATGATACTGTCATATGTTTAATATGTAGTTGCAAGATTCCTGTGGCAAAAGAGTAAAATTAAAGCGGCATTATGAAACAAAGCATAAACATTTTGCATCTATGAAAGGATATGAACGATCGCAAAAAATCGAACAACTCAAAAAACTTTTAGTTGTCAAGCAATTTTTTTTCAAAAAAGTACTGTTAACTTTTAAATTCATATGGGGAAGTGAGCTTAAGTGTCACTGAAATTATCGCTAAAGAAGGTCGGCCATTCACAGATCGTGATTTTGATAAAAAGTGTTTGTTAATTGCATATGAAAAACTTTGTCCTGAAGCAAAAAGGAAATTCAAAAATATAAGTTTAAATAGAATGACTATTCAAATAAGAATTCAACAGTTGAATGAGGACATTGAAAATCAAGTAAAATCAGCCGCTTCAAACTTTATATATTTTTCTTTAGCTGTTGATGAATCTACAGATCGAACATCAGTTAGCCAATTGCTTTTGTTTGTTCGTGGAATTGATAAAAAATTTTGTGCTACGGAGAAACTATTTGTAATGTTTCCCATGAAAGGGCAAACAACTGGAAGTGAACTTCTTTCCAGTTTGATACATTTGTGCGATGCAGCTTAATTAAACATGAACCATTGTGAAAGCATTACCACAGATGGAGCAAAATCAATGATTGGCACGAAAATTGAAATGGTTTCGCTGCTAATTGTGGTGTAGAACTGTTGCAGGTTTATTGCACATTCATCATGAGAATTTATGTGGTAAAGAATTAGGATTTGCAACCTTAATGCAGTGTGTATCTGAAGCAGTTAACTTTATTCGTAGTAATGCCCTCAAACATAGTCAATTTACCGAATTTTTAAAAGATTTGATGATATACCTTCTGATATCTTTATTGCACAGAAGTTAAATGGCTCAACGAGGAGTTGCCCTTAAGCGTTTGATGGAACTATTTGGTGAAATTGTTACATTTCTGTGGTAAAAATACTAGAAGGTTAAAAGAAGTAAGAGTTTCCAACATGATTTGGCCTTTTCTTGCAGACATAGCAGGCCATTTGAATGACTTGAACACAAAGCTACAAGGAAAGAATCAATTCATTTTTCAATTGATAAATAACGTAAAGGCATTTAAACAAAAATTATGTTTATTTCAAACCAGCTGAAAACTAAAATTTTGCACACTTTCCCTACGGCCAAAAAATGCATGAAACATTTCCACACATGAAGATGCAGTATGAGGAACAAATTCAAATCTTACGCAATGCATTTGCTGATCAATTTTTAGATTTAAAAGTGCCAAACGAAAATTGATGTTTTTTCTTCTCCATTTTCTGTTGATTTAAATCTAGTGGATGAGAGTATGCAGTTAGCCTTAATTGATTTACAGAATTCTGATGTTATCAAAATCAATTCAAAGAAAAATCGATATTAAAATTTTATAAAAACTTATCCGAGGATTTTTTGTACTTAAAGCAAAATGCATCTGCATGCCCCACTTTCTTTGCAGCACTTACATTTGTTAGCACTCTTTCTCACTAATGAATTTAAACAAATCAAAAATAAGAAATAGAATAGCAGATGAGAACCTTTCTTCTGTTCTACGTATTGCCACAACATCTTAAGCATGACGTAAAATCAATAACTTCAAATATTCAGTTCGAGCCATCTCATTAAATCTTACAAATTTTAAGTACTAATTTTTTTCAAAATTTAAATTGTGTTATCTATATAATTAGCAAAACTTTTCCTTTGTTATATTGTCACGTAGAAAGGAACAAGCGATGTTACCCAATACAAGATTTATTTTGTCGTAGTGTTTTACACGGGCAGCACCACAACTGAAGACCTATCCAGCTACAGTACTTTTATAAACCTGGTGGAGAGTTCTAGAATAACTACCAGGGGAAAGATTAACATAAATTCAATTTATATAATTTGCAAATGTCCGTTATAATAAATAATGAAAGTCATGATTAAATTTAACAAACAAGTATCTGGGAGGCTCGAACCCGAGCCACCTGCATGGTAGAGCAGTGCTCTAACCGTTCGGCCACTCAGAGCGTATCAGTTTGTGATAATATAATTTCAATTTGCCACCATTTCAGCAGGAATTTTTTTTTTTTAGGCCAAAGTATTTTAATCTTTCCGAAAGTGTTTGTGTTTCATTCATTTATCAACTGCATAATGTGTACCTGAGTAAGTAATAATTGTGATAAATGCATAAACATTGTCATAAAACGGTGTTTTCACGGTTGTAACATATTTGCCATCACGTAATACTTTGGCCCTCGATATGATTCTATTAAATTTTTGGCCCCTCATCCTAAAAGGTTGTGCATCTCTGATTTAGATTATATATTTTTCCATAACTTAAAAAATTGTATGTTTTTAAAGTTATGCATCATTTAACTTAATCCATCATTTATTTTTAATTTTCTATAGCATAAACATGCATAAAAAATTTATGAAGTTTAAAAATGCCATGTTTCTTAACAACTTCTTTTCATAATGTTCATAAAAGTTTTAAATACTTAGGTTTTAAAAAAAGCAAAATACAAGATATTATAAATATCTGCAAATTTTTCAATGTGCGTACATTCTTATTTTAATAAAAAAATTCTTATTTGTTGTAAAAGGCTTCAATATTAGATCATCTGCATTTAGGTGGTGATGTGAGGGGAGGGGGGTTATGAACGTATCATTAAGTTTGTGACAAATTGGCATAATTTATAAACAATAAAATTCCTTTTGAAATTCTAAAAAGCATAAAGCTATTTTTAGAATAAATTTCAATATATAATGCATTGTAATAAGCTTGTTAAAACAATTCTTTAAAATAAAAAAGATACCAGAAATCACAAGCCTTTTTTACATGCACAAATATGATATAAGCAAGAAACAGAAATAATATGAAGAATCAGTCATACCCAAAGAATACTTTTTAAACTTAACAGGTTATATAATTTAAATAAAAATGATAAAATCTTATTTATAACAGCAATAATACAACCTGTGGAGATAGGATCCTAATATTTTATTAATAGAAATAATATTCAAAAGTTATAATGTTTCAGAGAATATTCATTAAGAACATAATTCAAAGAATATAATATTTTGTTTTAATTTCATACCTAGAGTTAATTAATCCAAATGTGTGATCACTATGAATAATATGAATCATCATTGCAATAGTTGAAGGGTTATACAGCTGAAGAGGCAATGTCTGACCTGGAATTAACATTACTCCAGGCAGACTGAGTATTGGAATTGTTTGACAACTGTCATCATCCAAAACTGTTCGCCCACTCAGTTCTTCTAAATCATTTCCAAGATACTAAAAATTTTTAAAAATGACAAAAATAATTTCATTAAATGATAGAAAAACAATGTTTTCGAAAATTAATAACATTCATAAGCAAACATAACTGGAACATTTGTTGTTATACTAAAGTTGATATTAATTTTTCCAATAATATTGTTAATAAACAAAGTAGCCCTTTCTAATTCTAAAAAATGATACATTATATAGGTATTTATTCAAAAAAATTTGACTAATTGCAACAAAAAAAAATGAAAACTATTTAACAATACAATGTATCTCTAGAACAGTGTTATCCAAAGTGTAGTATGTGTACCTCCAGGGAATGGAAGAGTTTTGGGGGGGGGGGGGTACTCATTGCACCGGAGTTTGGTGGGGATATGCATGACACCATGATTATCTGCACCTAATTCTACATTCTCATGAGGAAAGTCAAAACAATTTCATCCTTCTCATTAATCCAAATTATATATTATTATTTATAATATAGCTTTCATTTATATTTTATAATGAATAATTTTATTTCTCTTTTTTTTTATTTTGTGTATGTCACACAAAAGAAACATATTTTAATTGTTAAAATTTTTTTTTTATGAGGGGTACTTAGCATTACAAAAAATTATAGAAGGGGTACACATACATCAAAAGTTTGGAAAACACTGATCTAGAATTTAGAAAAAATACTACTTAAAGTTTAATTTATACACTAAAACACAATATTCAGACATAAAAAAAACATAGTGGGAAGACTATTGTATAGTAAAGAAATGATAGAGGACAATCAATTATATATGTGAGAGAAAAGAAAAGATAAAAATTATAAGAATTCAAATTTCTTAAGAAAAATTACTAGTAAGTAAAAAATATACTACAGTGATTTCCAAAAATTAAGGGGAAATAAGAAAAGTTTTGATTGTGATGTCACTGAATCACTATCACTTAAAATTTAAAATTAAAAAAATTTGGGGAAAAAAATTAATTTAACACACTGTATTTAACAAATTAAATACAAAAGAAAAACAATAGGTTTACAGTACATTTTGAAAACACACCAAATGGAAACATACTGAAAAATATAAGTCTACAATTTCAACATGAAGTATAATCATTTCTAACAGTTATACATGCATATAACCAATGTCTTACACTCAAAATGATAGTGCCTATCAATTCAGTTGGACGATAAGCCCACTTTTTTTATTAAGACAATTCAAACACCCCAAATGATTGATTATTAGCATTGTACTACAAAATAACAAAATGGTTATTGGTAACAGACCTTGTAATTTTTAACCACAGTTAAGTGACATGGAAAACACCTGTGATGGCACCCCATTCTCCAAACTTCCATTCCCAGTCAACCCGAGGACTTTGCATCTTGACAGTGCATTAGCCATTCTACATGGGGAATTTTCAAAGACACCAGGATTCGAACCCACAACTCCACAGAAACAACATCAGCCATGAATTCATGACCATTCACAATCATGATCACTCAGCTACTGCGGCTAATTAAAGACCCTGAAGAATTTCAAAAGGCGGCTCTATAAAATTGAGCATTAATGATGACTTGAGATAATATAAAGGATAGTGTGACCATATAAAATGCTATCTGCCAATGCACATACAATGAACCCAAATTTATCCATTTTGTGGATATGAACAAAATAACAGTAGGTTCCCAGCTTCTGCTTGCAGTTCACTTGATACATGCACATGTCCATACATACCATTAAATTTTTCATTTCTGTAGCATGTTTTGAATGCACACACAACAATATACATGCTGCATACAACAACTTTTCGTGAAGCTCTTTATGTGCATTTTATCTGAATACTACGTCTTTCAGTGGTTGCTGCAAGAGAGCATCTAATGTGTAGCAGCAGCGTCTCCCTACATTTAGCTACAAATAGAGGTCATTTACAAAACTAGCACTTCTAGGTCGACTCTGCTATATATAATCTTTACACTTTTAACAGCTCTCTAATTTTTTTACAGAAAACCATTGGTTGTAAAAAATATGTGGACACCTGCCTTAAAAGAATTAACACCAGGTTTCAGAAATAATCGGATATTTATGACTGAGAATAAAATTAAATACAAACTAAAAGTTTTCAGAAAATAGATAAATGGGAGTTGTTAAAATAATGATCTAAGTAAAAATGAAAAACAAAACAATGATAAATAAATTGAAACTATAACAAATATTACAGGTGAGTCTTAAAAATAACAGAAAAAACTATATTTCGACATTTATTACATACAAAGATTTTAAAAACAACTTTCAAAAAATAAAAATCAAGCAAGTTTCTTTACTTATTTTTAGTCAAATCTAAATGTTGACAGCTATTCAACAAATTTTGAAAATAAAATATAAAAATTATGATATTATTGACACATTTTAAAAAGCTTACAGAGTGTAATGCTGGCAAAGACGTATCATATGATACAAGAGGCTCAGCCCGCCGAACAGGATCTCCTAATTGACAAGACTCAGGTGCATCGTGAGAGGATCCTGAAATTAAAAAAAATATTACTCTAAATGAATTCCTATTAAGAATGAAAAATTCACAATCAAGCAGATATTGAATCAGCTTAAAAAGTGCTTTAATCTTCTACTATTCGATCTTAGCAACTATAAAAAAAACCCATCAAAATTTAATTATTGTAAGCATAAAATTTTTAAAAAATTCAAATTAAATTCATTTAAAAATTATAATAAAATAAGTTAAGTACACTTTTATGGATCTTAGAACATGACTAAAAATTGCATTTTTATATGAGCATGCTATTTATATTTAGAATCTGCAGAAAAAATGTGTGGATTCCGATAACAATTACTGTGTTGACTCTTAAATAAGGAGTGAGTGAGTGAAAATTAATGTTCGGGAAGGGCTTTCGGCGACAGACTTCGTAATTATGAACATGGCACCCCATTCTCCTACCTTCCCCACCACACCAATGGGAGGATGATTGAGCCTAGAGATATTTAACATGCATCAGCCCCCTCTGCATGGCAGGTCTTCAGTGGTACAAGGCTCGAACTCATGACAGCCAGGCCACAAGTCTGTTACCTAGACCCCTAAGCTACTGCGACCATCTCTAAAGTATGGATACAAAAGTAGTAAAATCAATTTGGAAAGTACCCAAAGCAAGCTCTTTAACATTACAATACTGGAAATCTTGCTACTCCATCCAAAGATAGACAGGCGTTATTTTGACACTGGTCAAAAAAGGCAAAAAATTTAATTATAAAATATTAACTTTATTTATATATTAGCCATGTCATTCTTCAAAAAAACATACAGTAAAAATAGTTTAACACAAACTGAGGAGACTGAAGTATGTTTCTGTGTTAAAGAATATTGCAAAAAACAGCATATATATTCAATAAAATTAAGTTTATTAGAGTATATTTTATTTACATAGATATGTGTGTAGGTGTGCCATTTAATAAAAACTATTCAAACATTCCCAAAATTTGCGCTCATTCTTTTAATTATTGTTGACAAAGTAGAGTTAGCAATACCAAAATCTTTACAGATTTCCGTTTTCATCTTCTGTTTTTTGATAAACAGCCTTAAGGAGTTTACTTTCCCGTTGAGCTTTTTGCTATTGTGTTTGCAAAAAAATTCTTCTAAAATAGAAAAAAATAATGCAAACCAAAACTCACTGATATTTACTCAGATTGTGACATACATGTCACCGAATTTCCAAATCAACTCTTGAGAAGAAGAAATGCCTTTGTGTAGTGTTTGTAGGGATAGAGAGTGAAAGTAGCTTAGATAAACAAAATTGGCTTGTGTCACAGGCTATTCCGAGAGCATTTCAAAGCCAAGTTAGCCTCCTTTTGTGAGACATTTGAAACTACCTCTCTTATTTCACACCCTTTAAATCTAGCCTGCACAGCTGGTGTTTTCTGTATTTTGTTCATTCTTAAAAGAGAAATCTCTTCATGTTAAGCGATTTTTGTTTTATGTAAAGAGAAAAAAATGCATGAAAACATTTAGTAATTTGTTGGGACCATTGTAGTATTCTGTTTTAACCGATATTTCGTAAGAAATGTTTTAACATTAAATGTATTCCATTCACTGTATTCCATTTGCCAAATTTCTGTGACACTTCTTCCCTCACATTTCTTATGCTTAGATAGATTTCCATTTCATAGTTCCTTTTCATCCTTCCTGCTTCATTTGCCAGACTTTTCAATATATTCTGCTTGCAATTCTTCAGCTAATGTTTAGATGAAAGTCACCTTAATGATTTTTTTCTATTAAGCATTTGAAAATAAACCAAGCAACATTTATTGCAAAAAAAAGTCTAAAATATTGCAGAATATATGAACTGTTTCTGACCTGTTTTGATTAAATATTGCCATTTGGTGAACAATATCTATGCTGTCATTTGTTGCATTATCAAAATTGATGGTTTAAGGGTTTTTTCTTTAAATGATTAACAACTGCAATGTTTGAATGCTTAGAACTCAGAATTATAACGTAGTTTTCCCTTTTACACTAATATATAAAAATTTAGATTAATTTTTAGTTTTTTAAAATATTTTTGCTGAATAAAGCCCTTTTCCTGATTTCACACAATTTGGAATTTGATCTGATCTTATTCCTCATGCCAACTTAAAAAGCTTTGTTTTTAATTTAGATTCTCAGCCAACTGACGAGAAGTAAAAAAAATTATCAACTGTGACATTTCTTAGCATACTTAGAAAACCTATGACTCTCACATTGTTCTGCCTTTTTTCCAAGGTAAGGAGGAGTCCAGCATATACTTACATTCTAAATCAGTAGTTATCTAAAATTTGTATCCACATTTATCAAGTTTTAGTTTCCTAAACTAAGCAAAATGATATTGAGTTTTAACAAGAAACAACTGTTTGTTCATTGTTATGCTCTGACACGCTTAACTGCTCGTGTAGTTTTTAATAAAACGATTCCATACCACTGAGACCATTGCAAATTTTTCTGTTCTCCCCTCTTCGATTACAAAGCATTGATATTTCACAAAATTAGTCTCTGGGCATTCTTTGCAATTTTTTATACACCATTTAGCAGACCATAATGAGAGTGAGAGTTATATTAATGTAGCACTATAAAGCTGCACAAGGGCTATTGGCAATGGACCTCGTAATTTTGAGCCATGGTCATGCAATGAGAACAACTCAGCTGGCACTCCTTTGTGCATTTTATTATATGCTGTGTTTTCTGCATATAAAAAGCAAACATGCAATCAAAATACTGTCATTATTCTCTTCTTTTTTGTTACATAGCTAGTTAGGGCCACATTATCTCAGAATATTTTCGGTTATTTAACTACTAGTTGAACTTCCAGAAACACATTCTATTCAATGTGAGCCATCGCGAGACACAAAATCAATTGGATTTTGAGAATTATCAATTTCAATATTCTCATAGCTTTCGATCCAGATGATACAAGAGGAATAAAATTTTTCATCAAATAATTCTTCATTATCAGATTATTCTCTTCTAAGATTAGTTATTTCTACCACAGTAAGCCCTCTCTGACAAGATGTTTTAAATTCTATTCAAAGAAATCCGCAAGAACAAAAGAAGCTCACAAAAAATCTAGTTAGTCATAACTTACTAGTAACTCTGTGTGCACTATTTTTGCATGAAATGAAATCTCAGAATTAGATGTTGGTGCAGTTGAAATAGAACACATAATGGCCAGATTGCAAAAATCAACATTCCTGGATTCTTTTATAATTCAATCCAAACAAATCACAATAAATATCACACAAAGAACAAAATTTGAAACTGCCACAATGACCAAATGACACTAGAGAAGCATTATAGGTAAATCTATTCATAAATTAAGTTTGAAAAAAGCTAATTTCCCAATACCTTTCTCTGCAAATTTTCCCTAAAAATTTAATTAAAATAAACAGAAATAAAAAAACATCAAAATTTGCAGATTTTAGAAACGAATTCACATGTCTTGGTGTAGAAATGACACTACCCAGCATTCTAGTGTTAAGACAAAAGGACCACTTCAAAGACCTTGATCATTTTGATAATTCCGTATGACTCTCTTTCTGTATTCTGGAATCATATTATACATTGAGAATGAAGATTTACTTTAGATAAAAAAAATACAATTAAATAGTTTAAAGAAAATGAAAATTTTGTAAAAGACAGGGAAATAAATTCTTTGTTTTAAATAAAAAGATTTTTAAAAAGTATTATCTCCATTTTTATAAAAGACACACACACATGCCTCATAGATTTTACAAGTATAAAAGAAACTGTCAAGAGTTTTTTTTTAAATGCTCTTTCCAAACTATTTTAAAAACCTCCAACATAAATAATGTTAACAAATAAATATACTGAATATATTATCTTTCAAAATAAAGTATGTTTCATCTGAAAAATCCTACTGCCATTCTTTTCATTCCTTGTGAACTGAAATTTATAATGTTTCTGATATTACCTAAATTACTGAGGCTTTCATATAAATCATGAAAATTCTGTAATTATTGAAACACATATTACATATTTATTTAAATAAGATACTTGATTAATCTCCCAATTAATTGCCCTTGTATTGTTGATATTTGAATAAAACTTAAGCATAGAACCTATATGTCAAAGAAAAATGAAAAAATAATAGTGATTAGTGTAACCTAATGTTTTCATTAAATACTTAGTCTTGTTTTAATTATCTCTTTCACTTACGGATTATATCAACATAATTACTTAATTAAGTTTTTGAATTTTCTTCTCTATTAATTTTTTACTTAAACATATATTCCATAGAACATTTAAATTTTGAATATAATTAATCATTTATGACACAAATATCAGAGACGTTTATATTTGTGAAGAACAAAAGATACATAATCAAATGAAATTCAAGAAAGTAAAATCTTATTTATTATACTGTTCACAAACATGAATAAAATTTTTAAGTAATAGATATTCCAAGAACGGCTTGTTTAAAAGAACCAATAGCAAAGTTAAAAATGGAAATTGAAATATTGACAAAGTTGTAATAACACATTGCAGGCTTTTTTAGAATAAACACAATTTTAAAATATTAAACAGTACTAATAACTATTTTCAGAAAAGTTACTGCAACAAGTGGAAATCAATGATAGATTTAGTTTTTAATAATGAAAGTTAAAAAAACTACCAAAATTTTTATTTATTTATTTTACAAATGTAACACACTACAATAGCATCTATACAATTAGTGCACATGGTCTTCAAAATGTTTCGACTACTGAATTAAATTCAAAGACTAATTAAAGCAGGGCACATGTCCAAATGTTCAGCAGTCATATGCTAACCAGAGTCACACAGAGTACAGTCCAGTGAGTTGGCCAATACCAATCTGTAGAGATGAGACCTTAGACGTCATGCCCTGTAAAAGTCTAAAATGAGCTACAGCAGCTTTTCTAGGAACCCCAAGAACCCAGGATGGATTCTCGTTCAAGATTGTCCAGTTCTTGTCCATCGACATCTCTGTAACTTCCATTTTAAATTATACTTAAAGACCATATTAAGAAACAAGCCTTAAAGAATTAAAGATTGAAATCTTTGTGGGTCTTTGGATCACAAGGGCTTCTTTTTTAGCAAGAAAGTCAGCATGCTCATTTCCAGTAATGTCACAATGTGTGAACAAGTCTCTACTGAAAAAAATTTTATGAAGAAAATCTTTTAAGAACTATCTGCATTTTAAAATTCTTTGTAAATTACGGAGGTAATTTTGATATAGAACTTGTAATGCTGATTTAGAGTAAGAAAAGAATACAGCCCTGTTAAACTCTGAGCTTCTTAGACTGTTACTCTGAGCTTCTTAGACTGTTACAGCAATAGCTTCAATCTCGCCTTAGAAGGCAGTAGTAAAAAATATCTAGTGGTAAGTAAAAGCTAGACAATCCAAGAAGATACAAGCTATGATATCTATTTAAAAGGAGCCATCAGTAAAAACATGTAGCCATTCATTGTTGGGAATCGATTGTCAATAGTTTCCAAAACTATAGCTTTCAGTTGTTCAGGAGACATTTCACTCTTTATACCTTCACATGAAGTTCAAGATTTAAATAAAGATGAATGTAATCCAAAGGGCACAAAGGTAGAGGCAAAATAGAAGTATCTTGTCAAAGCTCCAAAGAATAAGCGACCTTCATAGCTGACTGTATAAATCCCTCCTGAGTAAATTTCTAGTTCCATTCAGGTCATAACTTTTCCAGAAAGAATTATTAGGCAAACTTTTCTCCATGTATGAATCCCTCCTGAGTAAATTCTAGCTCTGTTCATGTCATAATTTCTCCAGAAAGGATTATTAGGCAAATTTTTAAGTTCGCCTAATAACCTTTTCAAAATACCCCTAATACCACTTCTCCAAACTACTAAATATATAATTATAAAAAAAGAGCATACACAAAATCAGAATTCCAAATCACATATTCCTTAGAAAATGTAATAAGCTCAAATAAAAATTAGCACTTTTACTAGGTGATATAATGATTTAAATGGAAGCTAATTAAAAATGAATTAGAATTCTCTCATCATGGTGTATAATAAAATAATTAAAAAATTTTAAAAACTAAGTGATTCAAACTGTAAAATAAAATGTCTACTGAAATTAATCAATGGTTAAATTTTGTTAAATATGAAAATAAATATATTGAAATATATCAGTACAAGCTAGTGTGTGTGTGCATGCATGCATGTAAAAAATCCCTGAATACAAAATGAACTGACATTAATGCTTACAAAATATCCAGAACCTTAAGTACACCTCGTACATCTGGAATAATATGCTTCTTAAGTTATAACACAGAGAATTTTTAAACATTTAATATGATGACATACTAAATACTGTGAAAATTTTGAAAAGAAATTGTTTACACTTATCAAAATAATATGCTAATTACTGATAATTATAAACAAAGGTTTTTCTAGTTTTGAATCACATGATTAACATATGAATAAAACATGTCAATCAAAATGAGATGGACATAGTAGAATTGGCCATCATAGGCTAATGCGCACTGAGAGTTTTAGTTTAAAACCCCCTAAAAAAAATTGATATAACCAAAGCTTTTACTCTGTTTTCAAAAAGAATTTGAATAAACACTATAATGTAATAGTAAAAAACTTTTTAACTTACCTAAGCAAATAAGATTCATTCTAAATTTTAAAAAACAAAAATCAAAAGCTAGTTGAAATATAATATAATTTCTGGAAATATTTTAACTTGGTCTGTGCTTGGCAAAGGCCATCAGCTTTTACTTTTACTCACTGGAGTTATAGCCCCAGGAATTTGAGCTAGAAAATGAGCATATGGTTGTCTTGATGCTATTAAAAATATTTGTTATTCATGTACCACAGTGTAGCATTTAGTTTCTTTCCACATGAATGTACAAGTTATGTAAATTAACTTTAAATGTTAAATTTTACTAATAACAGTTCACTTCATTTAATTCTTTGTCACATTTGAATTGCTCCACAATATTTTGTACTAAAGTATTATACTGTTGATTATTTTTTCCCCAAATCAAAAGAAATTGTATAAAAAAGTCTAAATGCAATTGTATCATCATTGTTATTATTGTGTTTGAACATGGGCAGGGAAAGTTTCCACTATTAGCTGCATATAATAGCCTTTTATGATGTCTTTTGACTTGATAATAGTGGTGTAATGTACATTGAAAACATTGCTGGGGGCCCAAACCTGATTTGGCTGCAAGGCCCTAATATTCATTGCTTGATGGTATAAAACATAAATACCCAATATTCAAACCATAATTTTAATTGAATTAAAGAGGATATAAAATTCCAAAAAGACTTCAAATTATATAAAATAAAAAAGGAAGAATTGTATAATATGCATTTATATAAAAATTAGGAAAATACTAAGGCAAGCGGGATGGGCACAAAAGTAAAACTCAAACAGAATGAACTATTAAATAAATTTTTGTGGTGTTTAATTTACCAAAATAGTAAGTGTAAATAATGAAAGATTTGGTTATAGTAATTTCTTAAAAATTAATAAAGATTTTAGAATTCTGATGAAAACAACAAATATATGAAATTAATATCATATAATTATAAGTCACTAGACTTAAAAATTCTAAGAAAGATTATTTTTAGAATGATTTCAGTATCTTAAGTGTTAAAGTATCTAAAATTTATACATGAATCTTTTAAGTTAATGTGGCAACACAAGTTGCATTTTATAACATTGAATTAAATAATTAAAATAAAATGTATACGCAAACTGGCATTTTGAAAGCACTCAAACATCACTGTTTACGATACGAAAATAATTTTTACGTATATATTTGTGAATAAATATAGAACTAGAAAGTGATGTAACTATATAGT